>VZSZ01004057.1:998178-1058888 GCA_013398815.1 Ibidorhyncha struthersii
AAATACTTGTATGTTGCTATTATAGAATAGAAATAATTTTATATAAATTTTATTTCTATGAGAAAATAAATAATAAATATCACAATGGTGGCATCCCAATTATGAACAAATTATTTAATTACTTGGAGATTTGAACTAACGGTACTTTCAAGACCTGGGGTCATTATATTTTAGTATAACCATATAACAGAGTGTATTTAGCCTACATAATGCCACCACCTCTTGGCCACTTTCACTGTGGCTGTACATTATTTAGAGGATACTTTAAATTTTCTTTTCCTGTGAGATGCTACCAACATCTCAACAACCTGCGCTGAAAGAGTGTTCTCTAGATAAATAACTTAGATCGTTAATATTTGTAAATCTGCTTTGATTTGCTTGCATTTTTCTGAATTTTCTTTTTTTTTTTAAATTGCATGATTATTTGGTTGTTACACAAAATTTGGTTACTACACAAAATGGCACAAATAATAGCAAATAATTCCAGAATCAGAAAAGTGTTGAAACAAATATTGGTACTGTTAGGTATGGAAGGACTGAATTAAGTATTAATTGTGTGCTCAGTGCTTTACTACCTTTGGTCATGTGTGAGGAGAAAAGTCCTCAGCAATAATTGCTCCAATGAATCACAAATCATTGGCATTTCATGCTGATTTTTAAAATTTCTTTTGGGCTTTCTTTTTGTTTGCTTTCATTGATCCAGTGTATGCTGCACTGACTTTCCATTAATTTCTTGACTTGGCATCTTGGATCTTGACCTTTTGTAAGTAGGATGCCTTGTCTGTCTGATAGACCTGTTCTTTTGTACTTCTAATTTCTATTTTACTTCCAATAGTTCTTCATAATTTTTCCCATCTTTTCATTTACCAGATCTTTGGTACCTTTCAAATGCTAAATGCTCTCCCATATATCCTTAGTAACCATGCTGGATTTTTCTGTCCTTTTTAATATTTAGGTTTTATTGGATGAATGTAGATTGCACCTTCTCTAACTGTGCCTTAAATAATTGCCACTTAAGGGAATTAAGAAGTACAAGGGAAGGAAAATGCTGACCCATAGACTAAGCAGAAGGAAAAAACGTTCCCACTGGGTCCAATTTCCTAAGAAGGACCATCAGGATAGTGACTAGGACCTGAAATTATGGGCTGAATGACCTCTAAAAAATTATCAGTTCAGAGAGGAGCTTGTCTATAACTGTTTGCACTAAAGGAAATTAAGATAGGTAGAAGTTTCACAGAAGAAAGATTGCTTCACTTTCTTGGTGAACATATAAGAGCATAATATGAAACTATATCTCATACAAATACGTTGCATGCCAACTGTCTATAATTCTTCTATCATGTCAAAAAAACATGGAGGCAGATATCATATCTTTTAACTCCCAGCGGGACCGTTGGCGGGGAACCCCTTCTTCTAAACAGGAAGATAAAAAATACATCTTCTGAATTTAAGATGTTTTATGCAGATGTTCTTGCTTTTATTGGAAGGAGCGCATGCTCATCAATATCTAATGTCAAAGAAATGGTTTGTACTAAAGAAACCACTGCAGATTTAATACAGATGTTTTCATTCTCTTAGTCATTACAGTATGATTGTCCTATAATATTCTCTGATAGTAAAAAGGGACCTTAAAGTGAGTGCAATTTTCATATAAATTGCATAGGAACCTGAGCATTAATGAAAGCTTTGGGCTTCAGATAATAGAAATCACTGGTTCAACCTGTGTGTGACTGGATTAAAGGCACTGATGGTTTAAACGGGTGTACGTCCAGTGGCCTGGGTGTGAGAAGTACAGGACCTGTCTGACATCCAGAGGCAAAGTTGCTGGACAGGTTCTCTGCATTTCAGTTAAGAGGACTTCTGAGATACTTGAAGGAGATCGGTTACTGTTTGTGACAATCCCTGCTTAAACATAACATTTCAGAAACTTAGATTATGGTTGCTGGAAGAGTTTTTCATTAGTGGTGGTGGTACTGTAGCTAAAGGAAAGAGTTGGTTGCTATGTAGTGTTTGGGAATATAATGTATAATGTACTTACAAAAAAGGCATTAACTTACCTACCATATTACACACTGAGCTATGTCCCTCCTCTTTTATACCTTGCCAAAATGATACTTCTTATTCAAAGTCTGGGAAGTAATAGCAGGTAACAGTTCTCAGAACACAGTTTATAGAAGATTTTAAAGAAGCGATCTACTTTGAAGTAGTAGTATCCAGAGGAAATATAAAATGAAAGCATCGTTTAATGGCAAAAAAAAGATAAAACCCCGATGGTCTAGTTATCTCAAGAGACATTGGAAGTTTTTAGGCAAACATTTTCAATTTAACATTGATTTTAGATTCAACATGTATATCTGAAATTCAGAACTGGTTTTGAAGAATTTGAAGTTGGGGTTATTAATCAATCAATTGTGTGCTTAGAAAAACAGTGTCAATAGTTTTTAGAATGTCTGATTAAGGTAAAATTAAAAAGGAGGAGCAGTTGTGAAATGTCTGGAGTCCTCACGTATTAGTGCCTGCCACCACCGCAAAATGCCCATGGGATAAAGCTACTTCAAGTCAGTTCAATTTAGCCACTTCTGCTAAGGTTTTATCTATAAATCTGTACTGTTCCAATAGTATTCAGTATTATATTATTCGTTATTGACCCTTTCTTTTGTAATCCCCCTTCCTCTAAGCAAATTCAGCCACTGTCAAAATTGACAGTAAAATTTGCAGAGCTGCTTCTGCTTGCTTCCACCCGCTCAAGCAAAAATCCTGACATATGAAGTCAGAGATTTATCAGTGTATGAAAATCATGAAATCTCAATTATCTGTAATTCAGTACAGCCTTACTTGTGTTATAGATCAGGAGGGCTAAGACAGCAGAGGAATGCAATCCTCTATTCTCTGTTGTTGTTGTGCGGGGTTGTTCGTTGCATATGCTGTTTCCTGCAAACCTTTGAGCTATGGAAGTGACCAACTAATGAAATATATCTCTTGGAATGTCTTGAGATAACAATTTTAAAACCAAATTACAGGGGCCTAGAATTACAAAATTGACCAGAAATTTAATATTTTCGTTAAATAAAGCTATTTCAAGATTTGATGGCTGATGTGCAACAAAAAATTTTCTAAGAGAAGAATGGAAGAGAGCCACCAGCTACAGAAGGGTTTGGTCAGGTTGGGGCTACTAGTCGAGTACTCAGTTATGCGAAGAGTAAATGGTTATAAGTTGGTATAACCAGTGCTAATGATACTTTGATGGAGAGAATAGAACTCCTTATTCTGGAATTCCTTTAACTTTGTTGCCATCTTCTCACCAAAAATGGAAAAAATGATTGATTTGGGGGGCTTGGTTTTGTATAAGGTAACTTGGACTTGAGCATGAAGCAAGTTTCAGTACGTGGCTGTGCAGGTGAACAAGTGGCTGACAACCTAAAGTTTTGTAATGTAAAGGCCTGCTTTCTGTGGTGAGTCTGCTATGCAATATGAAGAAATAATCGTTTGATTTGATATCCCCATTGTGACATAGGACACTTTTAGGCATGCTCAAATTTTTTACAATTTCTTTTTTAAAGTTTTATCAGCTTGTAGGCTTTGTCTTTGCTTAAACTCACAGCCTTTTTTTTATTTGCCTAATGCGAATTTTCAAAATAAATGCAGATCCTTTCATATTAGTATTAATAGATAAACCGAGCTGATTAAAGGGATTTTTTTGCCAATATTTTTTAAAGAAAATCATTGTAGAATTTGCAGTCTGATTGCTCCTGATGCTGATTGGCAGAAATAGGTCTCTTTCTTGGCTAATGTAGAAGTACAGATGTTATAGAAAGAAATGGCAAATGGAAAATTGTACTTCAGTTTAAAATTTAAAGTTTATATTGATAAAGCTTTTAGTGCATTTGAATTAAGCTTTTATTAACATAACATACATTGCATTTCTCAAAGCACTTCCCTGTGTCTCCAAATACTGTTGTGTACCTGCTACTGACTTCACTGGGCATACATGTCTAAATATTGTTGGAACATTAATATCTGTATTTTGTGTTAGGCTTTACTAACTTACATCAGTATTTCAGGTACTACCTCTTATTTCCAGGAGAAGGTAATTGTTGCCCATACACCAATGCTCCACCTGCATGTTAGAAAGAAACACGAAAATAGATTTAAAAATTACAGATAAGAATTTCTAAAAGTCTTTGGCCATATAGGATGAATGGAACCTAATTATAGTCCTCATTTTTCAAGAATTTCTGAATATAAATAGACCGATATTAGCACTTACCAGTGTTGTTCAAGGATTTACTAATAGATTCTATATTTGAAGAATTCTTAGAACACGTGTCCTAAGCTTTTAAGATATTGTGGTAGTTTTTAAGAACTCTGAAGTATTTTGGAACAGCTATGTTATATGACTACGTCATATTTTAATAAAAATTTTCACATTAATTACATATAAATAAACATAATTTCTAATGCTCTGGTAAACAAGTACAGTGTTAGGTAGAAGAAATTGCAGTGTTCAGAACAGGGAGAAATAAAAACAATCCAAGTTATCGGTCTGTATGTTGTTATGCTGAAATGGTATACCCTGCTACAGTACAGTTTGTACACAGCAAGATGTTTTCCAATAATTAAAGGCCTTAGGCTTCTAAGATGCTTAGATCTAAATGCGGTTATTGTTACAGTTATACAAGGTAGGCAATAACTTAAATGGCATATTTTCACTTTCCAGTAAACTTTTTTTTTTTTTTGCTTACGTTGTTTAGAAATGGAGTTTTAAGTGTACTGAACTGTTATGAATGTGTGTCAGCAAAGTAAGGACTGTGAGTTTCTAAATGATATTGAGAGATAGGATTTGTCTAATTGGGTAAGTTTTGAATTTTACAAGCTGGAATGGATATGTCATGAAATATAAAACTGAATTTATTTCATCTGTGTCATTCAAGCACACTTATTTTGCAGTAGAAATACTGTATTTCTATTTCACACATTGCTAAAAGTATCTGTGATAAATTTATGGTTCTGTAGTATCACATTTGGTTTAGTTTTTATCATATAGAACCAAAATTTCATTGCCAATTTTTGTATTTAAAGGCTTGTTAATCTGCATTGATTTCTTAGTTTGGTATGGATTCTGAGCTGAAAAATACAGTACATCACTGACTGTTCTATCACCTGACAGCAACTGATAAAGCATCCATGCAGAAAGTGTCAGAAAAGGTTAATATTTATTGATTTTATGGCGCTACAACCAATGTAGTTTTGCCATCAAAGATGTATGGCCACCAGCAATGGAATCTGTAAAATTGCAGGTTGGACGCTAGTTTTTATTGTAACCTATGCCAGTATTCTGGCCTTAAAAAATGACAGATATTTAATTTAAGACAAAAGGCTTTGAATGTGCAGCTACTGTATACCTGCAACAGGGAATTTAGTATTCGAAAATGAAACCCAAGTGCAGCACTTTAAAGCTTAAGGGGGGGTAAAAACACGCAACCTTGCATTGCAAATGACAATCACATTTAGCCTTTTCATCCACTTAACTATGTGCTATTGATCTGTAGAAGGTGCCCAAGCAAGTGATAGCTGAAATTATGAGCAATAAAGGGCTTGCTTCTTCAAACAAAAAAAAAGTATATAATTAGTAGGAGTGGAGGAGGGGGCAGAGCCTGTGTTTGGTTTTAAAGGCATTTAAACAAGATGGACTGAGCGCAACAGCAGCGTTTCAATGTACACAAGGAGAAATCTGGTTGCCTTGAAGCATAAATCCATGGTCTGGTTGCAGCTTGTGTGTAAAAATTAGGCGTGCACTCCAGCCTTTACATTTATCTCCATCAGGGTTTGCCTGACAGAAAGACAATCTGTTGGTTTGCCTACATCAGCTAGGGAGTGGAAAATCTTGTGAAGCTTTGGTTCTTCTAAATGCATCCGTATTTTGCATTTTTATTCTATTTTTCATTTAGCTGACTCTTGATATCAACTTTTTCATAACTGATAGTTCCATTGATATTTCCAGAAGGTTTTCAAAAGTTGGAAGTATACTTGCTGAAGTGCTGAAAATTAGTCTACTAAAATACATATAGACATGCATAGACCTTGAACAAAGCAGGGTTGTTAGGAACAGTAGCAGGATCCAGCCCTAGATTTTAAGAATCCCTGTTTAACTAATATTTATTACAGAATTGCTATTTTTCTGGCATTGTTTTGCATGCAATTTTTTCTCCCCTACTTTCTTTAAGGTTCAGCATCAGGGCCAGCAGTAACAATGGGTTTGTTTTTGAACAAAACCTAACGATAATTCAGCAGTAAGAAACTTATTCTAACCTGACCAGTAGAATAAATTGCATGGCATGCAGTAAACATGCTTTAGATCGCCTCTTCTCTGTACCACATTTTTCTGTTGAGCTTTATACCACCAGTTTGTCTGGGTTCTTTTTCCCCAGACAGCTTACCCATTTTATTGTGCTCATTTAGAGGAAAGAAAAACTGTTTGTCTCCTTGAAAGGCAAGAGAACAGTGAGCGGAAAACTACTTTTATAGCTAAAATACTATTATAATATATGGCAACTAAAATTCTAAAATTGAAAGAGAAGATACAAGAGAAAATCTTAAATCATTTTTTTAAAGCCACTGACAATTTGAAATATTCCCCATGAAGATTTCTATTTTTTGTCTTCTTTCTTGAGCTTAGTAAAATGTGATTTTTAAAATGATTGTTAAAATAACTTGTTTAATTTCAATAACTCAAATAAGATCTATTCCTCATACAACTCCACCTTTTTTATTTTAATGACTGTGTCATTAATCTAACATTTTCCATTTTTATTGTGCTTCATTTTCCCCCCTTCTGATCACTTTAAATTATGACTATGAAATGGCACGCATTCAGCAGTGGCGTGCTGTGGCTGCGTTTTTACATCCCTTTTACCCCTTTATTCTCATGTTTTTAGCTTTCAGTACAGCCAGGCACTAACAACTTTGTGGCTGTATGGTGTCCAAAAGTGACTTCCAGGCTACAGGTCCGGATGGCAGCTTAGTGACAGAAGGTTTTTCAAACACTTTATTTCATTTTTTTTTAAATTAAATATCACTGCTGTAAACTATTTGTTATACTTTATAACACCTTCACCCTAAAATTGGTCATTACCTTGGGTAATGGTTGATATGTTGTTAGCTGAGTTTAACAAATGATTTTGTAGAATTATAACTTAATTCATAATGTAATTAAACTTTAGTACCCAGCAAGACGCAACTGAAGCCATATATTTATTTTAGATTGCGTAACCATGAGAAGGCTGCATTGCTTAAATCATTATAATACATTGAGTAAACAAAATTAATTTATTATGAACTTTTCCCATACAATTTTGATATAAAACTAAGGGATAAGGAAGAAAAGAGGTAATTTGAGACTGCAACTCACTGAATGATTACACATTCTAATGCGTCCTCCTTGTGCTGATGTAAAAGGGCAAGGAAAATTAGGAACCCAGAAATTTCTTAGAATTCAAATTCTGCTTGTACTCCCCAGGCTGTTTGATGGAACTTCAGATACAGGATATGAAGTGGTCCATCAGGTTAGGATTAGGATTCATCTATGGTAATAACTGCCCTACACACCTGTGTACGTGCACTGTGTATATTACCAGTTGTGCTGCAGAATCACTGTGTGTCTACAACTTCCAAGATAAGGCACAGGACAAAAGATAGTATCTGCTTATATTTCATTAAGAAAAAGTCAACATGAGCCAGAAATTATTACACCATATTTCAGATCTGAGTCAGGGTATACAAACAAAACAGTTATTGAAATCACTGTACCTTTATCTGCAAAAAAAGCATAAAATAGCAGAGTATTTCCTCAAGAACCGGCAGTGTAGCTCTGTTTTGCGCATGAAAATGCACTGGTGATCACTAGCGTTAGTGTTACAGCGTTACTGCCATTTGTGGGTAGAGTTTGGGGCAAGTGTGACTGCAGGCACCTGTGCGTCAGCTCTTCCTGCCCTCGGTACAAATCAACTTCATTTGGGAACCCGTTTCACTGCACTAGCAGAGGTTGAATCCAGGCTGTTAATACCGGAGCATGTGAACTTCAAAGCAGCAGTGCTGAGGGGCTAGCCCAGACGAACCACCCCCAAAGAAGCCAGGAACAGTATTGCATTAGTGCAGCCACGCGGCTCCTGCATCGGTGCGGGTTTGCCTCTGGCCAAGCTGCTGTGCAGCAGGGATGCAAGGGGTCTGAGGGCTTCTGTGCTTCAAAGCAAAGACTGTTCAGTTGGAAGTGATTTGCTAAAACCTCCAGAGTATTATTTAGTATTAGATGGGGGGGAAAGAAATACCTTCTCTGGAATACTCAGATTGCAAGTGGTATTTGTGCTGATACAGGGTGGCAGGTGGACAATCCTGCTCACTGCACATAAGCCTGCATACCCTGTGTCTCGTGTGCTGAGACGCACAGAACCCCTCAAATGGGGCGTAAGGATGTCTTGCTGTTTGGTAGATATTACATCGGCCCCCACAGATCTGTAGGATATGCCCCAGCATTTAATTCTTAACAATTATTTGTTATTGTTTTCTTTAGTTAATCAATTACATTTCTATTTATCAACTGTCTTCCTCAAGTGTTCCTTGTGATAATACTTCATGAAATAATTTATTCAGGCTTTCTTGATCCTTCTTGCTAAAGTTATAAATTTGAGTGCATTGCTATATTGACTGGAATGTTACATAGCAGTTAGCTTTTATTGGTTTTGTGGTGTAAAATATGTGATTTTATTGTTCATTTTTATATCTCAGATTTCATCTTTTATTAGAATTTTGAACTATATCATCTTCAGAGTAAGATTTATCCACAGTGCTAAGCACACATTTTAAAATACTGATTAATTAACCTGTAATTCATCTCAAAAGTTATATTTGGGTTTTTGATACAATCATGAATGAAGGGTAATAAGTCAGTATAATTTCTGTTGCAGTATTTTTTTCCTCAAGACACACTCATAAGAGTTGCAATATCCACCCCGCCCCTTCCTTTTGCTTAGGGAAGGAAAGAGCAGCAATAATTGTCTAAAGTGTTACATCAAGACTTTGCCCCATCTCTCTTTCATTGCTCTTGGGTCTGGGTATGGCAGACAGAAGTGGAAAGGTCCCACTCCTGTGTGGATGTATGTAGTCTAAATCACAGTGTTGGAATCATAATTTTACTCTGCAGTAATCTTGTGCTATTACAGGTGATTGAAGCCGAGTTATTAGTATTTATGGTCCCTGATCAAATAACCTAATCTTTAAACACAGTTTACACCCTCTCCCCCTCTAAGATTATTTTCTTCTTGATTTTATTACAAGAGGAGTTTAGGCGATTATTTTTGGTAAATAAACTGTATATTACTTATGTAGTAAGTTTAGATTTCTCATAAGTGCAGCTGTAAAAAATATTTGTTGATTTTAAATACAAAATCTCATAAGTGTTTAAAACTGTAGTTTACATAACTAATACATGATATGCTCAAATATAACTTTTTCTTCATGGGCATTTTAGATGGGAAGACTTAATTGCTCAAAATTCAGAAGTGTCCTATAGACATTTAAGCCAAAGAGAGATCTGTCAGGTGATACATGTTTAAATATCAGTTTCTGTGGACAACTTACTCGTGCATTTTGTTTTTTCAGCAGGAGCTTTTGCATGTTAGTTCCATTCACTGTGTGATACATAAAAATATTTCCTTCAATTTATATCTAACTTATTGCTAATGAGACCTCACCACAGTTAAGATGGGGTGTGGATGAGCCAGGTGATGCGTTCTGGTTCCCCTTGTGTCATCATCTTTACTTTTCTCAACAGTGCAGTGCAGTCAAGGCAGTAGTGTTATGGGTAACTTTTAAATTATTGACTAGTCAGGTGTCGTGGTTTAACTCCAGCCAGCAGCTCAGCATCGCGCAGCTGCTCACTCACCTTCCCCTGGTGGGGTCGGGGAGAGAATCAGAAGAGTAAAAGTGAGAAAACTCGTGGGTTGAGATAGTTTAGTAGGTAAAGCGAAAGCCACGCACGCAAGCAAAGCAAAACAAGGAATTCATTCACTGCTTTCCATCGCCAGACAGGTGTTCAGCTGTCTCCAGGAAAGCAGGGCTTCATCACACATAATGGTTACTTGGGGAAACAAAAATGCCATAACTCCAAACATCCTCCCCTTCCTCCTTCTTCTCCCAGCTTTATATGCTGAGCATGACATCACATGGTATGCAATAACTCTCTGGTCAGTTGGGATCAGCTGTCCCAGCTGTCTCCCCTCCCAACTTTTTGTGCCCCCTCCAGCCTGCTCGCTGGTGGGGTGGGGTTAGGAGCAGAAAAGACCCTGACTCTGTGTAAGCACTGCTCAGCAATAACCAAAACATCAACACTCTTTCCAGCACAAATCTCAAACACAGCCCCATACTAGCTACTATGAAGAAAATTAACTCTACCCCAGCCAAAAGCAGCACATCAGGCTAATATGCAAACATGAAATATTTAAACATCACTGGCAATTTGGGAATTTTGACCCATACAACTAGTTTTTATTTTTGCAGCTGGTGAGCAATTGCAGTCAGTGTTCTGAGGTTTCAAATTGTCATTTATGTTCCTATAGTGGAAGCAAGGTTACTGATAAAAGTATGCTTTATTCCTTTTTGAGTATCATTTAGGGCAGAGATAAGATTGGTACAGATACTAAAAAGTTGACTATATTTTTCAAAGAATGCAGTTATTAATGCAACTCATAAACTAATCTACAGATAAACTAATTCCTTGAAATTTCATTGTGAAGTGGAAAAAAAAAGGAATGGGTATAATTTTGAGGAAAATGCTCTGTATCTTTCATACCAAACTGAGAGAATAACTCCCTATATTAAGTGCAAAATGAAAATTAACCTCTTGCCTTTGCAAAATGAATTTACTTGGTGTGGGTGTGTGTGTGTGCATGCCCACATTTCTTAACAAAATCCTGGTCAGTGACAAACTTGATAGAAATCGGAAAGTAAGATTATTCTGATAGTGAGGGTCTCAGGATAAATGGTTGGACTTCTGATGGACAAAAGCTGTAGACGTTGGCAGTGGAACCTATTAAATTGTCATGAATATTTTTAATTTACTGCTCTTCCCTTTAAAATTTTTTTAGTGTATTTCAGTAGGGAAGTGGTATCATACAATTTATAAACAATCCATATGATTTCAGATCTCAATCTGCAGCAAGGGAGAGAAGAAATGAGGTACAGAGAAATTAAAGTCCAATTCTATAAGCATGTTACATACTTAACTACCTTTTAAATGTCCAGCTTCCCGTTGAAATTATATTGGACCCTCGGTTCAGTCACATATGTGTGGATGAGGCCTCTTTCAGGCTTAGATAGGGAGTCTGAGGAAGGCCCAGCAACCAAAGTCCCAGCCTCTCAAAGGGCTAGTCTTCCTCTAATATAGGGCATCTTTTTCAAAATTAAAAATGCATCTATTCTACTGTGAAGAAGACATACATGAATAGTGATATGCACTCCCTTTATTAATGTGGCAAAAGGAAATCGAAATGCTGGATAGGGCTCCATTTCAAAAAACGTAGCAGGTACATGCATTAGGAGTGAAGTGGAGGAAGACATACAGGAATGTGCTGTTCGGTTTCACAGGGAAGAAACATAGTCTTTCTCTTAGTACTGGCACAACTTGCTGCTGATAGCGGTATTCCCTAAGGAAGTCTCCTCTGTAATTCCAGTAGCAGAGCTGGTCAGCAGCAGAGCCAATCTAAAATTCCATTCTGCCTAACTGTGCCATTTCAAACCTAGATTTACTAGTCAAGGATATTAATCTTGAACAGTATTTTTTGCAGTAATGGTTGTTGGTAAGTACTGTGGCCTTCATTTGAATAAGAACTATGTGCTGGCTGATGTGACTCCTGATAATACTTCTGAATTTACAGATGATGTAAAGATGTACAGGTGTAGTTCACAGTAGCCACCTGCTTCCTTGTGCTCTGTGGACTACTGTGCCAACCATGCCCTTCACCTTAAGCAGGGAACAGAGTGAAGCTTTGCATAACTTCTGCCACTTCAACCTTTGTACCGCAGAAGAGCAGACTGCACAAATGAGAGAGCTTGAATGGGGTTTCCCTCATTGTCTGAAATTGCTCAGAAACAGATAGGGCAAATGTAAAATCTGAATACCTCCTAAAACTGGGCCGTTTCTTGTCAGAGATTGGGTGGGAGGAAGGACACAGAGTATTCTAGTAGTTTTTTATCACCAAGAATCATTAGCTGCAGGTGGCCTCAGCATGAATAGCTCTGAATTTAGCCATCTTATGGTGGGAGACATTTGGCCTTCATCTAGTCCAGGAAAATGGAGAAATTGGTTAGTCTATATTCCCCATACATACTTTCTTTGCTGGACCAGGCATGAGTTCAACAGAGCTGACATTTGGCCTCTTCTCCCTTAATTTTAATAGTTGTCTTTGAAAGAAATTGCCAAATTATTAAATGTTTAATATCTCAGCACTTAAAACATATCATTTTAAAACAGTCATGCATAATATTCTTTTATGTGCATAAGTAGTAAAGTGGACCTATATTTTCCTTTGTGTTTGATCATTAACAGATATATTATAATGTCAATATATACTATGAATGGTATTTTAAATAAACCTACTGACTTGGCTGTAAACTTGAGAAAAAAAATTGGTTTCACCTTAAGGTTTTAATTTCCTTATGTTTAGTATAAAATCAATACTTTAAGAGTGACTAAAATAACAACCAGACAATATTTACTGCTTTTATGCTGAACATTTCAGATCAGAAGAATGTAGGAGGAGTGTCCAAGTTATAATTTAAACATTTATAACCATCATTCAAGTTCATCTGAGAAAACTTACTGTATTAGGTCTAGAAGTACAATCTATTCAATTAAAGCATTTCTCAGATATGCTCTGAGTTTCTCAGATATAGCTCTGAGTTGTAAGATGTATTTTCCTAAACATTAGACATAGATACTTGGATCTAGCATAGTCCTTCACCATTGCGAGTCAGGAATAGTTCATCTGATAGAAATAAATTAGGAGCAGTTTAAAATTGCTGGAAAAGAATGAAAGAATTGTGTCCACTACATCGTCTTTAAAAATAAAAGCGTGAATGTGATTATTGGAGTGACTGTTCATAGACGTATGAGCTAGATAAAGAGCATTTTGCCATAATGTGTCAGATTATTTTGACTTCAATTTTTCATGAAGCATGTTAAGTAGTGCCTAATGTGAGTAATAGCGACAGTATCTGACCTTTGCATGTGATTTTGTGATTTTTTTTTTCTTTTCTGTAATGATAGTGAATATCTGAAGCAAACCTTGCATCAGTTAGAAAGTATTACTTTTTTGTTGTGTTGTTTGTCACAGTGGACCAGTTGGAGTTGGTTTTAAATCTCTTGTTGCGTGATCCACAGTCTCTCTTCTTTTCTTGTCTTACTTTCCAAAACAGAGCATAACTAAACATTCAAGAGTGATCAGTAAGCCAGTTCTTCAGTGAAAAGGTAGAACTACCAAAAAAAAAAAATAATCAAAAGGTAACTCAAGTTTCAGGCCAGATGGTACAATCATTCTTACACTGACTATACCTCTACAGTTGTGAATGCTCTGTAGGTTTCATATAACAGTGGCAAATTATTGCCCTAAATTATGAAATATCAAGTCTAGAGGTAAAAAAGAAGTGAAGGATTACAACTCTGAGGGCATTTCATTTTTGCCCATTCCAGCTTGAGGAAGGCCATTCCAGACTGGTCTTGCTTAGTCCTGTCTTTTTGTCTCATAACTTCAGGTTATTTTGCTACATGTCCTTGAAAGAATTCCTTTGTCTGCGTCGTGAATCCTTGCCAAGTCTTTTCTGACTGCACAGGATGCACATAGGTATTGTATTGTCATTCACTCAAACAGTATGTCCTCTGCAGTGACGCTATGTTTTCATTAGTATGGTATGGCAAAAATTATTTTTAAATATGGGCTGGCAATGAATTTTATATTTTGCTTATATATGCATAATTAATCTAACGAACATGGATAACTTGTCAGCATTTAGTCATGGAAGGAAGCATTATATCCCATTTTCTAAAAGCCAAATGAAGCCAAGTGAAGACATAAACCCTGCTTAGTGTTTGGCTTAATCTGGTGATGAAGTTAAGAGAGTTTTATGGAGTAATCAAAGATTATTTGGTCAAAAAGAGCCATACTGAAAAGTAGACAATGTCATTTGAACCAAAAATTTTCTCACTGTTGCAATTGCAGGCTGATACCAGAATCACCATCACCAGCAGTTTGTGCCTTTATTTGGTGATAAATTAAGCAGGTCTTCCTGAGCTCACACAAGCAGAAAGTAAGAAATGATCTCAGACGTTTGTGAGTCACACTGTGTCTGATTAAGTCAAAGGTATAGGAGATACAGAAAACTGCTGTGTGTGGCTATTTCAGATATATTATGTTACTGACACTGCAGAAAAGACAGACATTGCAGTTTTGGCATTCAAACACAACGTAGTTTGATCTAACCAGCGATGCTGAATTGGTCAGGAAAAGCACCAGTGACAAACTTTCAGCTGAATATACGATTACAGAGTTTACCAACAGTTTTAATGTACTTTCCAGGCAGCCGATCTCAGTGTTTTCCATAATCCAAATCTGCTGAGACTGCTTCAATTGCATTTATCATTTCAATAAAGACTAAGTAGAGATTCATGTTCTGTCTCCTGTATTTTTCTTACATTTGACATACTGTGACGGTGGCTCTTTGCTTTAAATCCCACTATATTTCTAGATATACACTTCTCTCTTTGCTTTAAATCCCACTATATTTCTAGATATGCACTTCTTTGCAGTTCTGGGAAGTGATTGAGGAACTTTCTAACTGGAGTTAGATAGCAATTATAAATATTTTTTCATGACTTACTACATTCCTGCTGTTCCAAAATGGAGGAGCATACTGCTCCAGTATGTGGGAGCTGTGCTTGCATCCATTAGGTATTCCAGGAGAGCATTTCTTATCAGACTCCATAGGGATACAATACTGTCTGTGTTTAGAGAAGTCTTAGTAAGATATTAGAAGAAAGTAACTCAGTTGTGAACTACCTTCAACAGTATTAGCTTTAAGGGGAACAATGCAATTATTTATTTTTTTTAGATATTATTTCTTACTGTTTGCACTGTGCTGTAGTTTCATCACTGCTGAACTTAGGTGAGCTGTTTATGATTATTCTCATCCAAGTTTTCAAAGAGTCTTTGAAAGATCGGTTTTGTTAATAAACAGTATTAAATTTGCTTATGCCCTTGGGTGGGACATAAGTGTAACATGGTCCATAAACTTCCTTTAGAGCTTTGTGGATATTTTTATGCCTTGTTGATTAATGAGTCATTGCATATCATGACTTCTTTTCCTGGTATTCATCATGTATTAGTTTGAGTTGCAACATTTTCTTGCCATATACGTTATTGTATTGAACTCAACAAATCTATATATGGAGTAATTGTATTTTTCATAGGCATATGACTTTTTTAAATTTAAGCATGCTGATATTTTAGGTGGTTGTGTTTTTTTTGAGCAAAGCAGAATGTATCACACCACAGTCGTATGCTGGTAGTACCTGCTGGAACAGCCAGCCATTCAACTTTATGCTATGCTTTTTCCTGATTTTAGTTGGAAGTTAGTACTGCAGTTATATATTGTTGCAGTTCAGTTTGTCTTCAGCATCTCTTTCATTAAGTTGCTTAATTGTTATGTTAGCTTTTTTTATGTTGTTTGAGTTGTACTGTTGTGTTGTTAACCAGAAAATAAAATGAACAAGTAGATCTTATTATTTTATTATAGAACTTGTTCAGGTGAGAAAGTTAGTGTGTGATAAGCCAGGGGAAGAGTTTATAGGTTACCAACAGTTCTGCGTGAGGACTCACAGTGAAAGAGATAGTGCTCTATACAATTTCATCATCTGATCTACTCCATTAATATTCTCTTGTAATCAAGTCATTTAGGGTTGTATGCTTTTCCCCACTAGAACATCCCCTATTAAATTGAATAAAAAGGGAAAAAATCTATAGCGGGCTTTATGCAGTGTCTAGTTTCCCTTGTGAAGTATTTAATTTCTACTTGCAGTAGAATTATCATTTTAGCTGAATTGAGTTTGGGCTGATTTTTTTTTTTCATCCAATCATCCTCTTCATTCCCTGAATGAAACAAGTAGAAGTGTTACAAATGTCTGCCTACTATGTATGGGGCAGTTTTTGACAGACAAAGGTTTTAGAAGCAGTTTTTTGATTCTTAGATTCCCACGAAGGTGCTTGCATGTGCTGATGAGAATCCTGCCCTGTGTCACATTGTAGATGACTGTGTAACCCAGCTTTCGTTTTCGCTTCTCCCTGACACCAGAAAGTCCAAAATATTTCTGCAGGATTGGCACTTGTTCATATGAAGCAATTCCAGTTGGTTCTGAAAACACAGAAAAATGCAGAATATATGACCAAAACCAAAGTCTGGGTGCTTTAGCTGCGCGTGAGGAAATGGAGACTGACTATTTTGATGTAGCCTGAAAATCAATTCTAACTGAGTTAAAGCTACTTGAGAAAGATCAGTTCCAGGAATCTGTGACCATAGCTTTACTTTTTACCCATACCTCATTTCCACTTAAGTTAAGGTGTTCTGAGGAAGAAAATTCATGATATATTAAAATGAGGAGTCTTAGCTATCCTCTTGTCTTTCTGTAAGGATCATATTTCTAGGTATATTATGAACTTCCTATATATGATTTCCTATTTTATGTATTTTCTATGAGATTAAAAAAGCTTCAGCTTGTTTACTCTTTTGTTTTTAATGAGCATTTTAATTCAGTCTGACAATCATTTGCAGTTCTCATGCTTGATCTACACAAGTTCTATACTAGCTTCACTATGTCAGTTGGAGCTGTGGGGTTTTTTCCTGCAGTTGTATTACGGAAAAAATCCTTAATGTGTATTTAGTTAAACTGTTGTAACGGTTATTTTTGTATAGGTGGGTTCTTTTCTCTGTCAACCAAGTCAGCTGGAAATTTTTAAGACTATACCAGCCAGGTCACTGTCACGATGATTTTATCACTATTAAAGCTAGAAAACTGGTCTGGTAGCTGTACATACAAGTAGTTTGGGGTTTTTTTTTCTTTTTCATTGATCTCACTGAATTCCTAATAGAGTCTTATGAACCAAGACTTAGTTTTGCAGCAGTAGTAAAAACCTAAGTTATAGACTGCTTTGCACAAGACTTTGCTCAGCTTTTTTTTTTCTTTTTCTTTTTTTTTAACTCATGTTTTTTAATTTCTCTTCCTGAAAAGGCTAGTTTATGATTTTCATTAATAGGTTAAGTAATGCAATTTTCTCTTGAAAGATAAGAGCTTGTACCTGTATTTTTTCAATGGTAAAGCCCTATTTTCCAAGCAATCATGTTTATCTGTATTGTTTACTCATCTAAAACTATCTACGTTTTTGTATCTCTGAAAGCCAGGTTTATACCTATTCAGAAAGGCATTTAAAATACCTTCTAGTTTGCATTCATTGATGGAGTATTTGTGCTGTTTAATGCAGCAAAATTGAGCATTATCAGCAACATGTTCAATAAATTCAGTAATATTTACAAAGAACTTCTTGGTCCAGTTTCTATCAGGAAAGCCTGGGTCTATGACCAGTATTTTCCAGTGAAAGAGAAATACTTCCAGGATATTATATTCCTGATTTAATACTTTGCACGGTATATACAGGTTTTGAGCAGGGACATTAGATGGCAAAATCAAACTGCAAATGATGATGTGCCCTTTGGCCTTGAACAAAAGTCAGAGCAGAATACTGTATGATAAAGATTTATAGCAAGAGCTACGCACACACACATTGCTTCTTCTGTTGTATACCTTTGATCTTATAATCCCAAGAATAAGTCAGTGCCCTTATAGTAGGGTTAGAAACTTTTATAAGTGGCCTACACTTTTAATCCTCCTACAAACAGGTTGATTGGCTTTTTAATAGTCCTCTTCCAGTAAAATGTAGTTGCCTACCCCTTGTGGTTAATTATATGCAAGGTATTCTTTTGATGTAATGTTACAGCTGTCTTTAGGTTAGCTTATCACAATTAGTCACTTAAAAAACAGACAGTTAACATATTATATGGGTAGTTTTAATAGCAAGGAGCAATATTTCCAATAACATTCTAGAAATGCTGGAACTGGCATAAATGAAAACAGGTGTGTTGTTCAGAATACTCACACTGTCATAGGTTACATTTGCTACCCATTTTGGTCCTTTCCAGTGATATCCCACAATCTGGGCCTCAAGTAATGGGCCACAAAGTAACTAATTTTGTTAATAACACTAAATATTAATCTATGTAGTTTCCAGACACTGAAACTTGCAGAAACATATATGCACGTTCCCAGTAACAGATTCTTAGGAAAATCTGTGTTAAATACATAGTCCAGTAGTTCATCACTTTTACTTCTAAATTTAAAACAAAATTGCATGACATGAAAATCAAGGATAAATATTTTAGTCTTTCAGATTTTTTTCTAATGCAATAAGAATTTTGCATTTCCTGTATTAACTTTTTAAGTACAGAGTAAATTAACTAGACTTTAGTAGCTGCAAAAGTCATGTAATAGCATGTTCCTCCTATGCTAATATTTAGAACCAGTTAAGCATTTTCATTACAGTTTAGTATTGTATATTGATTTTTTCCATATTTTCTTTTTCCTGGACAGAATAAAACATTTTTGCTTTTAAAACTTGAAGTCAGTCGAAATAGGCTTACTGATTTTTATCTAGACTGTAAAGGTTGCGATAGTTTCTGGGTTGCTGCCATTAATATACATTTGGGTTATGTAGGATTTTGTCTTAATATGATCCATCTTTATTTATGTAAAGTAGAATTCTGACACCATTTTACTGATGCACATTTAGCAAAGGCAAGAATTCTGGATCTGTATTATTAAAATGCATAGAGCAGCTATCATATTCTGGGCTTCTGCTGAAATATGCTTTTAATTGAAGCAGAATTATAGCTATATATTATCAATGTGAATCTAGTTAAGAGTACAGCATTGTCTGTACTGCTTCATTGTTGTACCAGGACAACGGGCTCTGTTTTGTGGGTTTGAATTTAAATGCCATCATATGTCTAGGCTAGGTGCTTAGTGCAGGAAGTGATCACATAAAGGCTTTATTCTGGAAGATGTGCACTTACAGTTGACGTGACAGAGAGTGTTTGTCCTTGAGAAGAAAGGCTAGATCCATATATTCAGTGACGTTTGTATTTTAGATAGGCAGTTAGTACTCTGAAAGGGGGGAGTTGCATGCCCATATCTAACTTAATAGTGCCTCAGTATAACAAATAATTCTGGAGAAGAAGTCTTTTAAGTTTGCTTTCTAGAAAGAGAAAAAAAAAAAAAAAACAAGAGAAAGAGGAGGAAAACAGTAACTTCAAAAGCAAGCTTCAGATGATTAAAAACACTTAAGAGAAGCTGGAGTTTTTACCTGTTTCTCCACCTACAGTGCAAAGCCCGGCCACTGTGATTCTGCTACATTTCATGGTATTCATGTTGCAGAATGCCTAGCAGTGTTTCAGACAAAAGCCAAAATGTGATAAAATGGAATCCATACATTTGCCATTTGTATGTGCCATATAGGGCTAAGTAGGTGTTCAGTTCTTACCCATGAATATCAGTGTTCATGTACTTAATTTTAAGTGTGCAACTAAATCATAAACATTCATTTTAAGAGAGTCAATTAAGACCTTAAATACATCATAGGAACCTTAGTTTTGGTGCTGATGAGTTTTTAGTCATCATACTGATGTAAAAGTATGTTGAAAAGTAAATGGGAACTGAATATCTTAAAGAGAGTATTTGAAAGAAGTGCAGAAAAATGTGAAATCATGTTCATGTCAACCACTTTTCATGAGACAAGAACAGACACATCTCCAATACCATCGAAAGGTGATACATTTGGTATGGACAGAAACATGTATGGTTTTACACAGTGCAACACTGGACCAGTGTTTCTCGCTGTCACAAGCCATTACTGATGTGAGTCAGATTTAAAAAGTCCTTCACCAGCTGTTTCAGATGGCTTAGCAAAGGATGTTATTCTTCTGAAAATCTTGGTATGCATGAAAAATACAGGTGTTTACCGGAATATAAGTTAGGAAGGAGGAGTATGTCAGGCAAGTGGCATATGTGTCAACAGATGGTCATTAGAAGTTAACTGACTTTCTCTCTTGACCAAAACTTTTTTAATAGTCTTGAAGAAAGTTTGTTGAAACTCTGTCTGAATTATCTATTGGAGCCTAGGTCTTGAATCAGGTGGAGAGTACTGATAAGATGCTCTAATGCTTCCATCATTCCTGATCAGTTGTCATCATCTCTTCCTCTGTGCCATAGGTTCAGTTGAAGGTCTTCTAACCAGGCAAGGTTGCATTTAGTATATTGTTGTATATTTGCAAAATAGAACCTTCTGCTCCCAAGTACATCAGGAATTTCAATTATTAGGGACATATTAGTGCATAAGTACTGATAGATGAACAAACAGAAACGAAAATCAATTTTATAACATATTTCTCAAGCACATAAAAGAAATTTTGGATGCCAAACTGAGACCTGCTTCTCTAGAGGGAATAAAATTTAGCAATGCAAGTCCAGTTGCTTTAACACAACATAAATTCCAATAGTGCAAGTAGTCTAAAATTATCATCATCAGTGAGTACACTAATGAAACCTTGTTTTTCTCATAATTTCAAACCGCAAAAACAAGTCTTTGGGGAATAATAAGATGATAGCATACGGTATCTGTTTTAATAAATGATGTTCAGATTGGAAATACTGTCTGATGTTAATATATTTTGAAATCTTTGTTGTTAAGCTTTTCTTTTTTAGTGAATGTTATTGCCCATGGTGGCCATGGGCACAGACAGAACAGGCCGGCATTGATGATTTACAAAAAAAAGAAAAAAGAAAAAAAAGGATTTCTTCTCTTCTACTACTCAGTGACTCAGTGTTGTCTGGCATAGGGTTATTTTGTTGACTGATTGCCACGGGATTTTTATTTATGCTTTTTAATTAACAATTACAGTTTAAATACCTCATATAAATCTATGGTCTGTGAGGAGGGGTGGTTGTTCAACTTTATTATGTTATTTTAGTATGCAGAAATATCACAGTATTAGATTTCACTAGACCTCTGTTTTATAGAGGTTCTCTTTACCTTTTAGAAGATTGAAACAGACTGCTTCATTTTGGGTTGGTCTTTGTTCCAGCTTGTGTAATTTAACTACAGAAACTCTTCTTTAAGAACAACAACCTGCAAGCTTTTTCCTTTATTTTTTTATAAAGCATATTGCAGCTAAGGACTCTTTAACTAATATGATTTTATGGGTTATAATGAGGACGCTTCAAATCATATTCGCCTATGATTTCTATAATATTTTTGCAACAATGAATAAAGTACTTAATTACTTTTTCACCATGTCAGGACCTTTTCTTTTTCCAAATATGCTATAGGAAATAAGCACAAAGGATTTAAATTGATCCCTTTTTAGACTCATCTGCTCCTGTAATTGATTCCCCCGTATTGAAACCTATTCTTTCTGTCTGTATTCCGAAGATTTCCTTGCAAAGGTCCAGCCCCAGCAGGTTGATTACACACTTGTTACCTGTAATTCAATACAGCAGCGCCCTGTTTACAAAGTCCAGATTTCCTGTGCTGTCAGTTAGGGCAATCAGCACAAAGACCAAGAGCTTTTGGAACTAAATAAACAATGAGAAAAACATTCAGGGCTGCCAGTAACCCTTCACAGGTAATTTAACAGCCTTTGACTACAAGGCATCAGTTGCTGTAGATGTCTGCAGAGTATGAAATCTGACATTCTCCCTTGCCATGTTCTGCCAATAGGTCTGTGTGTAATCTCTCGCTGAGGTTCACCGCCGCTCCGCTGCGCTCAACCAAACCGCTTTTATTATGACAGACGCCCACACCTGCGTTCTGTCACCTATATGCCGTGTGCTCTTCCAAAAGGATATAGCGAGTTATTTAGGATTTCAGGGTTAATGAAATTAAAGTTGCTCCCTCGTCCCTTCTGCCATTCCCTTTCTGGTTGGCATCCTGGCCAGCACAAGCTTTTTGAACTCTCCATAGGAATGTTTAAGTACAAAGAAAGAAACTGTTTGATCAGTTATGCATAAATTGAACTCTGGTTTTATTGCAAACAGGGAACAGAGGGATCGCTATTTTCTAGATGCCCTTTAAGTATTGGACAGATTATTTTATTGTCTAAAGCTTTGCGTTTATGTATTTTTAATTTAACTTGTTTTATTCCTGATGCACTTGGTGCCTTTCCTGTCGATTCAGATAATGATTAGAAAAGCTATTTTAAAGACCACTGACATGTATTAAAGCAGACGAAAAACATCCGTGAGGAGAAGAAAACAGAGACAGGGATTCATCTGGGTCTGTGTAAGAAAAGTTCATGTCTTTTACTTCAGCAGTCAAATTTCTGCAAGCAGATAAAATTAATGTTATCTATACAAGTTTAAAAGTGCATCTGTTAAAAAAAAAAAAAAACAAGCTAGCAAGCATAATACATGTAAGTTAGATGTTTATTATTCATATAAACAACCCAAACTATCCAACAAATAGGCATTTTATTGGCTGACTGCAACGTACTTAGCTCATGGAATCTTTCCTTCCTTCTTTTTTAATTATTCCTGATATATAAATCTGTAGACATCTTGCAAGCTGTTATGAAGAATCTATTTTTTCATAACTATTGTACAAATAAAAGAAATGAAATTATTTTTAAAATCTGGGAAAATCTATTATTTAATTATGTTTTAACCAGAATCTGGTTCCCTGTTCTATTTTTACACTTTCACTGACGAATTTCTGAGCACCTTACTGTGGTCATTTTAATAGGAGATAGTTGAAGGTATTGTGCAATAGACACTCCCGGTTGCTTGATTCACATATCTGCCCTGTAATTCTGCCGCAGGGAACATGATTGTGTGGCTGTAGATATATGCGTATCCATGGCTGAAAACCCACGTGTATATTTAGTGTTAGTTTAGTTGTTCTAATTATTTGCAGTGTCTGATTTGGCAATGAACATACAGATTTAAATTATATAGACATGATTTGGGCATAGTGTTGTAGAGCAAGGATTGTTATGTGGTGGTGTTTTTTTCTTTTTAATTATATTGTTCTCTGCAAAAGTAGAGGCTGGAATGGTGGCAGAGCAGAGGCAGTTTACTAAAAGCGTAAGTAATTGAGGTGAGACATTCCAAATTCATTTGGGGATCTCTAAATGTTTGGTGGTGTTTCTGTGCTCCCAGGGGAGCAGGGAAGAGGATAATACCACTACTTTCATTGTGCTCTAATGGGGTCGGGGAGGTCAGTAATCTTACTAAGAACAAAGTATTGCAAAAATTTAACTATTTTACAATGTCTGGGCACAGCAACGCTTAAGGATGCTAGTGTAGAAAGTGCTGATATGATTGTAACTGAAACAAGCTATTTGGCATAGCGTGGTAACCTGTAGGAAACAGCCTTGTCCTGCGTGGGCTAACTCTTCAAAACTTATGGAGTGAACAATGACGACTCAGTATTTCTGATATATTTCATGCTAGTGAATCCATTATATAGTCAGGATGGGTTGCATTTAACTGTTTCAGCAATGGCAAAGTAATGAATGGCCACAGGAAAGTGCTTTTGAGGTGGTGTATGGTCCCCCTCCAAGTTCTAACGCAGTTCAACATTGAATAGTCACTACAGCTTGATTATCATGTATCCTTATTAGGTTAGGTTCATCTCGGATAAACAGTGGTATACTTTTAACGGAAGATACCGCCTGGGACTTTTATTTATTTATTTATTTTACATTATGAAACAATCCATACTTGACAAGGACTAAGATAATTTTAAGGCCCAGTAAAAAATGTGACCTGAAAGGGTAGCTGCATTCATGTCATGCTCTGAAATTAGCCTTACCTAAGTGAGAAATGAGCTCCCTCTGTGCTTAGCTGTCCCACTCGCAGTCCCTGCGCTACCTTCCGCGTTTCTTAAAACAGCTGAACTAAGCTGAAATACCCAAATGCACCTGTAGCAAAGAGAATGTTTTTACATGGCTTGTCACAGATTCTTTAGAGATTTCTCAGAAGTGTATCCACAAGAATGATTGCAGCATGATTGCTGCTTTTGTGCTGTAAGAAAACTAACCCCTTTTGGACACCCGAGGAAAATTGGAGAAAAGTATTGGAAGACTGACAGATTTTGAATTGCAGTAGCATACTGCACACTGATTGCATTAGCAACTGATCAATTATTCTGCTTTAAGTTTGAGCCATTCTCTCCTTTCTGGATTAACTGATGGGTTTTTCTATGTGTGGATGGGAGCTAGATTTAGAAACATAGGCTGAATTATGTTTTTGAAGTGAGAACCAACCTAGATTGCTAGTCTATGGTTATTGTTATTAGTGGGTTTGATGCTACAAGCAGTAACATCTTCTGCACATGGGTCAAAATCAAGTGGAGGGCTCATGTTAGGACTCAGCTTCACTTTAAGTGTGATTATGAAGAAATTATGACTAAGAGGATTTGCGTTAGCAGATGTCTACAACAAACTTTTAGTGTGCTTCTGCTTCAGGACCTCTCCCTCCACTCACATTCTAAATTGATGACATTTGGGCCTAGGTAGGTCTCTTTAGAGTTACGTTTCGGGTCCCTAACTATATCCCACACATTTGAAATATTTAGATTTTGTTAATTCATATTCTACTTGTAATTTGATACTTTCTAAAATTTTGGTTTATTTGTGCCTTATTCTGCCATAGAATTCTACCAGTGGGCAGTACTTCATAAATTTCAGCAGCAACTATGTTCAATTTCAAAAAAAAAAAAAAGAGGCTCATTAAATGAAAAAAATCTGTTACTTCTTGATTTAAAAAATAAAAATAAAAAAATGGATTTTGCATCAGGAGCTGCAGCTACTCCTGCATTTATCTATCTTTCAAACAGAATAGAAAGCCCTAGCTACCATGTGTCCCTGTAGTGTGCATTAAGGATACTCAGATAAGACAACGTTTGCTTATTGTTGCTTTCAAAACTAAATCCTTCCACAATCTTTTGTTACGTTTGGTTCCAGTTTTCATTGTTTGCTGCTTCTCCAGTACATCTTATTTGGCTGATCACATGCAGTAATCTAACAGTCAAGAGCAATCAGGAAAGAGGCAGAAAATGCCACTGAATCGTGAACTTCCATTGCTGGTTTCCCATTCCCCAAATAGTGTGAGAGCATCTGAAGGCAAATCCCACATGTTCTGCATCTGCATGTAAAGAAAGTCTGGACAAAACTATACATTGTTAGATTTTTTCCTGAAAAAAAAAATGGTTAGCAGTTGTTAGCTGCAGAATGAGCTAGTTTTCCTCTTCTATTTTAATGAATTGCTTCATACCTCTTCACTTCAAGGCAGATTTAATACTACTGTTGATATTTTGTTATCTCTGGAGTGTAATGTATTTGTGTTACAGTATAATTGTATTTTACTCTTCTTTGTTTAACTTTTGATTCTCAAATTCATCTACACATATCAGCGGGGAAAACAGACTGAAAATATTTTAACTGTGTTCTAATAGTTCCTGACTCTTAATTTTTAAACAACATATTAAACATGTTTTTTTGTCTCTCAAAAATATATCAGTCGAATGGGATCAGGCCACAGTTCAAAATAGGATTCTTACAAATCAATTTGATATATATTTCAAATCCAAAAGAGTATTAGGACTGTCAAAGGAATTGTTCCTTAGACATTATTTTTTGTCAGCAGGGGTTTGTTCATTTGTTTGTTTGGTTTTAACTGAATTTGTGATCATAGATTCCTAAGCAGGTTAACTTAAATTAGTAGGAAACACCAAAAAGATGGTTCTGCCCCATATGACAGGGATTCCATAATGCAGACAGGGATTCCATAATGCAAACATGCATTAATTGATAAATTCCTGCTCTAAGATGAAGTGGTTAATAAGCATAAAGAAATATGAGTAACAGAGTAGGAGTATTGCATAATTTCAGAGATGATTTAACAAATACTAACATACTATTAATTTTAGTGTCCTTTTCTGGGGTTGTACTAAAAATCAGTATATCTACCTGAAGTTAAAGCGAACACTTCTGACAGGCAGGCCAGAAAATCTGAAAGGAATGAAAAGATGGGGAGAAGGCAGCATTCACACTGGGTAGACTGTTGTGTAAATGAACTCCAGGGGATCAAAAAGCAGTACTTTATAAAATGTATTTGTAGGTTTCCTTTGCCATGCATAAGGTCTTGTCTTTCTTTTGTTATCTTGTCCTCTCTCTCACATGTCCTCTCTCTTGTACATGCACAGTCTCTCTCATTCTTTTTCTTCTGTTTGCTTCTGTCATATTCTTTATAAATTCCTTTCTTAGTTGTATCAATGCCACTAAGAATTCTAGGGGAAAAAAGAATCATACAAGACCCATAGTATGTCTGGTAGATTTTATGGTGAAGAAACACAGCTGGAATTTTATCAGAACGTCACAGCAGAACTATCACCACAGTTAGCTTGCTTTATGCTTTGGAAAATTTAGGGTGCTTTTTTGCAGGGCAGAGGGAGTTGTTTGTTTTGGTTTTGTTTTGAGGTGGTGTTTTGTTTTAGAAATTTCACAAAGGGGAAAACCTCTTTAAACTATTTTCTCTTCTGAGTTTGTCATTTGTACTTTCTTGAACATTGCGCTGCTGTTTGCCCAGAGCATTCAGTTGCAGAGCCAGTGCTCTTCAGATTGTGTTTGACTCTGTTCCAGTATTACCAGCTCTCACATTTAATTGTAAATTTCATGGTAATTCAGGTGACTATGTGAGAAGCTTCTACTACTTTTTTTTTTTTTTTAAATAAATTAAAACATCCAGTCTTCATTAAAACAGAAACATACTTAGTGTGATCTTGGACTTACTACCTTGGGCACAAGCTTCTCTAACTTCATGTCCAAATTTCTCAGTGGTTACCAAGCGGTGAGGCGTGAGTATGTTGGGGGCAAAGCATCGTACCAAGTCCAAAGGAATAATCCTTATTATTTCCATGCAGGGAAGGGTTAGGCTCTTTGCTGTTCTGCACACTGATATGGCCCTGAGTGGAAGGAGACAGCCATGTTGGTTTGGGTTTGGCATTACGGTGGCTGGAGGCAATAGCAAAGTCTCTGGTGGCAGAAGAGAGGAGGAAGGAGGATTAGTCCTGGGGCCAAGGATGTATAGCAGTGCAAGGGAAGGGTTGAGGAGTGGGAGTGTGTGACCTGCAGAGTGTTGCCTGGTTTCTCATGTGAGGTCCTGCTAGGGGAAGTTTTGTGTAGTAGGAAGGAGGGAGAAAGTACGCATTTTTACAGAGCTTGTTTTGTTGAGTCTTTTTTTTTCTGGTATCGTTTATAAGTAAAATGAATATAATTTTAATAAGGTGTATATTCACTTTTTTGGCCTGGAAATAATGCATTGGTAACCATGCTGTAGATAGCTGCCTGCCTACACATCACTTCTCCCTCCCTCAGCTAAAAATAACTTCGCAACCTCCCATCATTTTCAAATTGATTTTTCAGGAATATGCCATTAATATACCATAACAATGACCATGCTAAAGAAAAAAGCTGCGGTTTGGATGTTACTTGTAGACATGATAGATGCCACGCTGAGGAGTGCGTACAGGATGTAACTATTTAGTAATGAGGCTGTTGGTTCTGCTGCTTCTGAAGCAGCTCTTTATAGAAAACGTAACAGGGTTTGGTAACCTGCACGTGTTTATTTCCTGACTGCATCAGCAGTAGCTTCAGCTGTTGGTGCATGTGAGCTGTTTTAGGATTTAGGAAAAACTTTTATGCATCTATTGATGTCTTTTCTTCAGTATTCTTCTGCACCTCAGACCCATCTGTATGCTGAAGGCAAAGGACCCCCTTCTACGCTGACATAAAGCGAGCAGGAAATCTGTTAGTTCTCTGTATCTCCATCACCTCCACTTATATGAGAGCACTGGTATTAGATGAAGGCATAACATGTTTATTTGAAAATGGTTTCCCAAAAAGTCTAGCATTTCTGGTCTGACTTGGTCTTACTGTTATTTGGATGCTAGTATATATTCTGAATTTAATTGTTCTTCCAGAATAAATCTTCCAGTTTTATATTCTCATCTCTAAATCAGGTTGCACAATGAAATTGATAGCATATTTAGTGTTTTCTTCCTTTAAAAAGAAACATATTCTGTCAATGGTATTATATAAAAATATAGGTATAAAAACAAATTTCAGATATGTATTACCCTTATATATCACCATAATGCAAATCCAAGCAGTATCTATTTGCGACAATCAGTAACTGCACTGATTGTGTCCTTATGAAAATAGATGCTTCTTTTAAAATGTACAGATCAAATTAACATACTAGATACAGAAATATTTTTTCTCTGAACTTTGTATCAAAAAAGTTTGTAAAAGAAAAAATGGCAACTCATGTATGCGTATGAGCTCACTAACAGAAAAATAGGACTGAGATTGGTTTTCAAGGGTTAAATATCTTTTACTATTAACATTAAATGCCTGAAATTTATTTTAACACCTATGTCGGTTAAATGATCTCTGTGCGCCTGGGTCTGGAATGTGAGCTTTATAAAAATTCCCTAAAAGAAAAACATTGCAGTTATATTTTTTTAAGATCATTTGTAATGTAGGTTTAGTATCACTGTCACAGCATCTAAGGCTTCTTTGGAAGAAGCTACACGGTTAACAGTTTTATAAAGGGATTGCATCATGGAGACTTTTGTGATGGATTTGTAAATACTACCGCAAAAATTGCAGCAATAAAACAGATCTTACCCAAATGACAAATTGAAATGCATAATTTTATTTATTTATTTATTTTAATAAATTTAGTACTCATGAAAAGTGCCAGATTGACAGCCACGGAGACTGAATACCCCTATTCCACAGAGCAAGTACAGAAAAAACTAGTGCAGGATTCTCGTGTGGCCCTGCTAACGTCTTAACCGTGATCTGTAGCTACCACCTTTAGACCTGAGTAGTTCAATTTACATCCTTGTTCACTCCTTAGACTAAAACTGCCAGCAAGAGTAGCAAATGTGGTGATATCGTAGTGGAAACTAGTCGGACTGATATTGCAGGGACATCTCAAACTCTTGAGACACTGCTGACACTGTTTCAAAACAGTGTGATGTACATGTGACGGTTTCCATATTCCTTTGCCAAATTCCCAGGGTGGTTTGTCATCTGGTCATAGTATTCCTCTTTGCTCCCTGACTGACTCTAGCCAGTGCTAAGAGCTTTTACACTCTGTCCTCATATGGTTGTGTTTCAGTTGCTGCTTGAGCAACTATTCAGAGGATCAATCCCTCAATTTTTTATTTTTTTTTTAATTCAAAGAAATCAAAATAATTGCCCCTCAAGACCAGATTTGGAGATTCATCCTGAGGACGCTTTCTTGAACTTTACCTCTCCCTCCCCGTGACACTCTACCAGTGAGGCTGATCGGGAATAAGTTACACGGCACTTGGCAGAAGACATTAAGCAAATTGTATAGTCTTGGATGCACTGGACTTTGGTTTGGCAGTAGCACGTCTGCTTTCTTTTGAAGCTTACCTGTCTTTCTGCCATAGCAGCTCTGGACATCAGTCAGATGCAGCCATTTATGCTTCTACTCTATGACTGGAATTAGCATGCATTTAAAGCAGTCAACCTTAATTATTTCTTTGCAAAGCTCAAGTAAAATTACTGTCTTGTTACCCAAATTCCCCCATATTAGTCAGGTACTACTAAGGATAACAAGAGTACTGGTGTAATATTATTTCATTGCTGAATAGAATTAAGATGTTCTTAAAGACAATAATGCAGAGATGTGCCAATTTGTCTCAGGGGTCTGTTCCAAGTCAGAATGTTGATCTTAGATGAGAAACAACATATGAAATATTTTCTATAGTTTTCAGGTTTTATTCTGGGTGTATGATTTAAAGCTGTACTGTTGGACATAGTTCAATTATACTCTCCCCTGAAAAGGAAGTGTGTTGCTGCTACTGGTGGTTTAAAATGTAAACTTTAAACTGAAAATAGGAAACCTGTTATTTTGGGGGATTTTGTACTTACAGATTGGCAAAAGAACTTAAATACTGTATTATTCATTGATTTCATTGGAATGGTAAAATTTCTTACTGGCTGAGAAAAATTCCATTTGAGTTCACTTTAGTGCCTGACAGGGTTTTGTTGTTGTTGTTAGTGGCTGCTGATGCAACTTAAGCTCTAGAACTGGTGTAACATTGGTCTGCAGAAAAAGATAAGTGTATTTTTGTTATCAAAAGTAAGCAATCTTATTTTAATATTGGTGGTATATTCCTCTGTTGTGCTGTCCAGATGACACAGCTCTTAGAGATACATTTGATATTTGCCTAATGCCATTGTCTTTTAGGTCAGATCTTGGGTCAATATTGAGAAGTGATATATCTTACTTAGCACATGCGTATTAATTAACAAGTAGATTTTTGGTGGAGTTAAACTTTTCCTCGTGTAGCTGGTTTTCTGGGGAAATTACCTGCGCTTTATGAGTTCTACTCTGCTGTAACTTTCCTTAAGAGGGTAATAATGTATATCTTTAAGTGAGTGAAATCAGATGGGTTGGCAATAAACTCAGATCAGAGCTTTCCAACAGTAGCAGCCCAGCTTCAGAAGCTCTGTAATCTTAAAATTTTTAGCTTCTAAAAGCACTATTGTGAACACTTTGTAAAAAGAAGTTAATTCTTCAAAGTAAGTAAAAAAATTTAATAATTTTTGTAAATGATCATGTGGTAATTATTAAACTAATATGTAATTAGCATTTTCTAATGACAATCATAATCTTGACAAATGCTTTCATTCATTTTGTTCTGATCATTAAAGACTTTAAAAGCACTGATTTTTGTTAACTGAGTCCCTTGGCTATTCATCAGTGATGCAATTCAACCTAATACTCTAGTGGCCAGTAATCAGAGAGTTACCTATTAAGTGAAGGAAATTTTATCATTCTCTTTATGAACATCACCTTTATTTCTTCTCTAACACAGCAGGTAGAACTGTAAGAGCAGCCAACTGATACATATTCATTCCTTTTCTAAAATGGTGAATTATAACAATTTTTGGATGTTGATCAAAATTCAACAAATACTTTGCCAATAGTATGATCTCTGAGTATGTTCAGGTACAGTATTTTTTTGAAAAGCTGAATGAGAAGTAGATTTCAGTCTTCTCAATATTCGTCTTAGTTATTACTTCTTAAAGGTTTGACTTTCTTCGGGCAGATGTTGCAGTTTTTTCTCTAGAAGCAACATCCTTGCTCTTCTGAATTCCTGTGGATAGCCATTACCTATGATATATCATCTATGAGCTTGAATCTATAAATTGGTACTTTACATCAGAGATACTGAACATGGTGCAGCCTTCTATGTGCAGGCAACAGATCCTCTAGTCAGTTTAAAATCCCTCGTTTATCCCACTTCTCCCCCAAGTCCTTTCCCCTTGCAATTCCTTTTATTTTTGAGCTCCTTTGTGGCAGAGGTACTATACTCATCCTTAGCTCTTTGCAGCAACTCTGTGGCTGCTCAGGTCTCTGTCCTCACTTTTCCAAAGCACACCCAGAATTTGGGGCCCCTCTGCAACCTAACTCCTTTTTTGAGCATGTTTGTCCTGTGGAGTCTCAATTTCCATTTTTTTTCCCTGCAGTTGGAATGAGGTTATTTTATATCTACAGAATGTGAAAGATAAACGAGCACGCAAAACTATAGCAGTGTAATACATAGTCACCAAAATATTTCTGTTTGTTTATTTTAGACTTTTGAGTTTATGCAGAGCCAAACTGACTTCAAAAATAAAGGACAGATGATCAGAAATGTGGATAAGGACAGCATGTTCCTCTGCTTTATTTAGCATTGAGCATATTAATGGGTGCTCAATAAATGGTAATGATTTTGGAGACATGATGATTGATGTTTCCTGGATCAAAACATAGAGGTTTTGTTTAAGAACAGCCCAGCTGGCAGAGTGATCCTCTTTTGAAACTGTTTGCGATCAAAATATGTCAGAGCCGTATCTATAAAATACAGTAGGCAAGACTTTTTGCCAGTGGATTGGTTAATTTATTTTAGCAGTAAACTATCAACTGTATCTTTGATTATTCATCCCTCCTGTCACACCATATTCCTATCAGTGAGTTAGAGTGCTGCTCTTTTCTCTGCTTTCCAGATTTTTTCTTTTGTTGTAAACATACTGCTCTCAAAAAAGGGCTATATATTTTTGGCGTGAGAATGCATACAAGGTACTGAAAAGAAAGAATTACATATTTATTTGTGTACAAAATTGTGCCACATGCGCGCTTTGGACAGCTAGTATTGAGGGAGAGAAAGCTATCATCTGTCTTCTAAGCAAGCCACCTGTGTGACTCAGCTAATGCCATCCTCCCTACTCAGAGTACATCTCAGTACGACTGGTATAACCCAAAAGTCTAAGATCAGAAAATGAACACATCTCTCACTTTGTCATCTCAGCTGATTGTTGCTCTTAAAGAAACAATGCTTTTGAGTTCAGAGGAGATGGGTCCAAATTGATGTCTTCTAAGATACTTAGTACAGATACTTAGCAAAGCCAGTTAAAGCAATCCTTGATATTTCCATGGTTAAAGAAATAAGTGGGAATTAAAAAAGAAAGTAGGCAAATTTAACTTTTTCTCTCCCCACTTTTCTTGAGCCCCCCTCTTTCTCCTCCCCTTCTCTCTCCCCCCAGCTCTTTTTCACCCTTAAGGAAAATAAATCAATTACAGTCTCCTTTCTGACCTTTCAGTTTGTCATGTATATTTTTCTTTGGGTTTTTAATGCTTTTTGGATACCCTCAAGAGGAAAGTAAAATTTCTTAAGGAAAAACTCACGTAGTTGATTACACTTTAAAAAAAATGGGAATTAATTTCAAATGTTGGGAGCATATTTACTAGATAAAGTGAAAACATTCCATATGATTTTTCATTTGGAAACTTTTTATTTCTAAATTTATATTAAAATTATTTTTTAAAGTAAAATACGTAAATGTGCTAATGTTAAGGAGCCTTAAAAATCTGAGTCTCTCCATGGGACAGATATTGTAAATATCCGGAGTGGACAGTTCTTATCGCATTGATGTGTCGCAACATCAACCTTTGAACTAGGGTTATTGACAAAATATATTGCAAGAGCTCCAAAAGAGCTCCCTGATTGTGTCTGAATGCATTTAGGCAGCTTTAATTCCTGAATTAATTATACAATATACTATAATGCTACAAAGAAGAAGCCATTAAAGTCATCTGTGTCAAAGGGAATTTGTGTATCAAGCAGTAGATTGTGGCATATAGTCACAGCTGTGAGTCTGGGTTGTACGGGAGATCGTCTGCCCAAAGCTGAGCTCCCCTACAGCCCTCTGGTTACAGTGAAGTTAACAGAATGTCAGTGTTGCCAGCTCCACATGCTGCTGCCTATCTGGTCTTTTTTTGTCTGGGTGGTAATTTCAGAGCTCTATTGCATTTCAAGTCACAGAACTTCCCTCTTTCCTGCAAAAGTGGAAGAGTTCTTACTTAACCATTCGACTTGAGCAGCTTGGGACATTAAACCCTCAAATAGCTGAGCTATTATGGCTTGTGAGAAGACTGCAATGATTGGCAGCACTGTAGAGTTAGAAGCTATTTCAAGAAGAATGACTCTTCCTGACTGCAACAGCCACTGTCCTTTTCTCTGTCCATTCTGTGGAGATAGAGCCAGGACTGTGCTTGCTTCCTACTTACTCCCATCTGCTTTTTTAGCAGTTCAGTTGAGGCTCTGATCTTTTAATGACTACTCAGTGAGGGAGAACTTGTTTACCCTTTTGAAATGCCTGTGGACCCCATAAAGAAATTTGGTTCCTAATGGTAACTATAATATTGAAATTTCATCGTGTGTTGCTTTTTATGAGGTATGTGGGCATTTGGAAAAAAAACAAGGTAATTTCTCACAGAGGTGTTGTGATCTTTGAGGGACAGAGCCTTATGCCAACAACATCCAAATCAAGTGGCTGGCCTGAATACATTTACTGCAAAGGAATTGGGAAAGAATCTTCTCAGGGGCCGCAGAGCAGCTTTTGATCTGTATTTCTGAGGCTGTGCTGTTCATTGTTGCTTTCTTTTGTTCTGCTTCTGCCTTCTTTTTCCCAGACAAGCCTGTTTGCTTTAGCCTGCCTGTTTGGTGCTTTGCAGAGCATCTCTGTAAAAGGGGATTTCATAGCACGTAGGTTTAGGTGCCCTGTAAAAATTACTTGCAAATATTACTCCATTGTTACTTAGTAGGAGTACTGCACTTGTGCTGCCTTCGTGCTCTTGACTGAAGGCATAAGTGGTATACAGGCCCCTGGATAGTTCCTTTGTGCTGGAGTGAATTTTACTTAAAATTTTTACTTGAAACAAAGATAATCATGTTTGCATATGGCACAGTTACTTTGGCAGCCTCAGCATCTCAGCCATTTTATGCTCTCTCCTTTTTTTTTTATTATTATTATTGCAGTTGTCCAAACATACAATCACATTGTACAATCTGTCTGTAAATTTTAATTCTGATGAGAGCAGAGGTGGGAAGAAGGAGGTGGCAAATTGAAGGTTTCAGTATTTTAAATTCAGCTTTTACTTCAGTCTTCTAAGTGTTCCAGAGTCCTCCACTGTGATCACGTTACTGGGAAGTGTAAGTGGTCTCAGACATACATAACTTGAAACCAGTATTAAGTCAGTTTGGTATTTGTATGCCGTGGATTTCATTTTAAATCGCTCCAAAGCTGAGCATGGCATTTTAACCCACAATGTGTTTCCACTAGCTTTGAGACCTTTAACTGCAGTGGCACTGGCAGGTGCCACTTAAATATTGTAAAATACTATTCTCTGACAAGTGCTCCTTTAAACTGGGCCATTTAATATATGCACTGAATATTATACCAAATTCAGCTTTTGAGGAATTTCAGGCTGGTGGGCAGGGACATGGAAGGGAAAGCAGTGACCGTTAAATAACATACAAAGTAACTATCCACAAGTTTAACTCAAGGAACAGATTAATAAATCTGTCAGAAATGCCTATCCTCCTAAAAATATATTGTAATCTTAACATGTTACTGTAGCCCAGTAAAGACTTGGTGATATCAGCATAAATGATTTTATCTAGTATTTTTCTTTTCAAGATAAATCCAAAGGTGTTAAGATCACATTGGTTTTACGGTCATATTTGATATATGATAATATCATCTATGTCTGCAGAATTTATTATATTAATATGAGGAGAATGGTGGGATTATTATTATGGGTCACACAGTATTACAGATCCCAATAATAGTACACCTAAAAAAAGAAAAACTGTCAGCTGTAGTGTAGTGTCAGCGCCCATTTTTCGAGCTGTTGTAGTTCACATTAGAAAGAAGGCCATTTTAGCTAGGAGCATAACAATCTCATTGTATTAATCATTGTCCGTGTTTAAGCAATATGAGGATGTCTGCTTTCGATGACAGAAATAAAATCCTTGAAGGGAACAGTCTGTGAAATAAACTCTGAAGGGACAGTGAGACTGCCTCTCTTTACTCCCCGTGGCCTAATTAAACGGTGGAAAAGCCACCATAAAAGAAATTAAATTTAAAAAGACAGATTAGAAACAGGAAGGGTGTGGCAGCAGCCGATGTGCATGTGGCGCTTCCTTCGCAAGTAACATGAAGAGCGGTGGTGCTAAGAAGCAAAGTAGGGAGTCGCTGATCATGTTTTTTTAAAAAAAAATTTCTCTTTTGGAGATGACAGCATTCTCTACTCTTGTCTAGTGTTTTCCTTTTGCAATCTTCTGCAACAATTTAAAGCCGAAAGAAAAGAAGGCATACATCTCCAGATGTGCTGTACTACTGGTAATATTTCATTAATAGAAAGTATATGAATAAACAATTTATAATAGAGATTTTAAAGACAGTTATACATGCCTATACACATTTTCCTGTACAAAAGTATTAGCATTGGACCCAGGCCTTCGCTGGGTGATTTATATTTAAAAAAGAATTGCTGGTTTTCTACTGAGATGATCTTTATTGCCAAAAACAATTCAGCCATTGATTATCCTTTTGAAAATAAGAGAGGCTCAACTGCTGTGAACTGTTGAACTCATAAATGGCAAATGATTGTTCCTGGGTGTGATTATTCCTGGGTATGACTGATACAATACAACATGACTGGAATAGTGCAAACTGTCCAAGAATTATAATTATTTTGAAGGTAGAAGATGACTGTAGGAAAACTGCCAAGACTGTTCTGTTTGGTGCAGTGCAGTGTTCTCCATCTTCACACGTTCACTGTTTGGTGTAATTTGTGCTTATGCGTAGTTTGTGTTTACACTGACCTACTGTTAATGTTGACACTGCTACTGAAACAGCGCCAATGGAAATCGGTACCCAAGGTGCTCCTCTTTTTCAGATAGAGTTCCTCCTTACCATTAGCAGTCTTTCACTTGCAGAGCAAAACAGTTCACCTGTTTTGTGGGGGTTTGCCTCAATTGTTTTCATTCAGTAGTCATGCGATGTGTTCTTCACATAAGGGAGTACCTTATATTCAACAAAGTATATATAAATCCAGGTGCAAGCAGTGTGCCTTAGTATACCCTTTAAGCCAAGCAGAATACTATAGAGCTTTTTTTTCTTTCCAGAGCAATAATATGTTCAAATCTTCTAAATGAATGAAGTTCAGTGCCCTCTTGCCACTTAGAAGAACCTGCTTGGGAGCGCAGCGTGAGGGTGAGCCACAGCTATGTGGGGCACTACAAAACTTAACCATTAATCATTAAGGAAAGTTTCTAAACAAATTTAACAAAGAAGCACACCAAAAAAAAATATTCTCAAGCTCCAGAAAATGCCACTGGTTTGGTCGTAGAATCATAGAATTGTTGAGGTTGCAAGGGACCTTTAAGATGATCAAGTCCAACCATTAACCTAACCTGACAAAAACCACTTCTAAACCATGTCCCCAAGTACCACGTCTACCCTTTTTTTGAACACCTCCAGGGATGGCGAATCTGCCACCTCCCTGGGCAGCCTATTCCAATGCTGGATAACCCTTTCAGTGAAAAAATTTTTCCTAATATCCAATCTAAACCTCACCTGGCTTAACTTGAACCCATTTCCTCTCGTCCTATCGCTTGTCACTAGGGAGAAGAGGTCAGTCCCATCTCTCTACAACCTCCTTTCAGGTACTTGTACAGAGTGATAAGGTCTCCCCTCAGCCTCCTCTTCTCCAGGCTAAACAGCCCCAGTTCCCTCAGTCGTTCCTCATAAGACTTGTCCCCCAGACCCCTCACCAGCTTCATTGCCCTTCTCTGGACACGCTCCAGCACCTAAGTCACCTGGTCACTAAGCCCAGGCACTGAGTCCTCAAGTTTAGAGTCAGCTGTCAGCCTCCCAGCACCTCCAGCCACCTCTCAGTCGCAGGAGCTTCCTCAAGGACCCCCAAGTCAGCCAGTGGAAATATCTATAGAAGCAGTCTGATGAATGGCTTTTCCTCCTCAATTTAGGCATTGTTGCTTCAGCAAAAGTGCTAAAACTGTTTCAAGTAGGTACTGGTCTACAGGTATTCTTTTTCACAGACTACAGACCCCAGAGCCGACGGCCATTGAGCCAATATTCATGAGGAGAAATGGGCAAGAGATTTCTGTGTGCCCTCATCCTCCCCGCTACATCCTTGGAAGGGAGCTATATTGCTTTATAATCCCCAGTCTGTACCAAGCATGGAGAGTGCTTCATCCTATGTTATGCAAACATCAGATCACAACAGAGAAATTGCGAAAAACTTGGCCCTGACTCTTCTCTATAGGCCAGACAAATTACCCAAGCTCACAGAGAAAACAGGACACATTGTTTGAGGTATGGTATAGTGAAAAAGTTCTCTTTATGTGCTTTTTGTCATTAGAATTTATGTCTCAAAGACAAGTCTTCCCAGAGACTTGCCTACAACATTTAGCCTTGCACTACCTTGAGTAGCATTTGTCTTTCAGACAAACTCCAGCCAGTCAGGATTGAACAGCACCACACAGAATGGACTTCGTGGGTTTAATTCTTAAGGCAGTAAATGTTACAGCAAAAATACTGGGGGGTAGGAATTCTCTTTTTTTTTTTTTTTAAGAGAAAAAAATGAGATATTCATCAACATGTTATAGCCATAATACTTTCACTATGGTTCTGAAAGCTACCATCGCCTTTCACTGTTATTGTGTGCTGATTTTATGTTATTGAATAAACGCTATTGGACAGAATTTTGATGATGATGTGCAGTTAAATACTAAGATAAGTAGAGGCTGCTTGGCAATTATAAGTGTAGGAGAAGGTATGAGTGAAAAAGCAGTTGCTTCTTTATGGGTAGTAGTATTGGCTGTATGCTCATCACATTAATAACTATCACATGAGGTTTTGTGTTAGAAAACACGATGCTTGAGTTTTTGTGCATGTGCCTTGCTTAGTGCTATGTTTGTGAGTTTCATACATCTTCAAGGACAGGCATATTTTGTATGTATTATGCTTTTCTGTGCTTTGTTATTGCCAGAAGCTTGAAATCAATACCCCTTTTTCTTTGTGATAATTAAAAGGATGGTTTATCTTTATATGGATCTTTAATTTTAATAAGCTAATAATTCTGATTTTAGCTACTATTATCTTAATAGCTAAGCCTTCTTAAACGTTTTTGTCATAATTCCTTTGGATAGTGTTGCCATTTTTTCAGTGGTACATGAATCCTTGCTCTGTAGTGACGTCTGCTGGAAATGGTAAACTGAAAAGTTCAAGGGCACATTTAAGCTTTTCAATTCAGCCTGGTTCAATCCTTTTACATCTGTGAAGTATGGACTGTACAGAAAAGCAGCATTGAATTTTCCTATTCCATGGGTAGACGTGGTGCTTAGGGACATGGTTTAGTGGTGGTTTTGGCAGTGTTAGCTTCATGGTTCGACTTGATGACCTTAAAAGTCCCTTCCAACCCAGACAGTTCTATGATTCCCTAAACAGGTAGTGTTTCTGCACTGGACTTGGTAGAATTTGGGCTTTATCTAGTGACAAACACATACTTTTTGCCTTGCAGCATATTCCAGCAATGTAATTCATGACACTTGTTCTATGCTTGTCATAAAAGTTGATAGTTAGAAGTCATCAAGTTCTGAGAAATAAGTGTTTGTGCTTTGTATCAGATCCATAGTGAGGTGTTCAGATTCAGTTATTCAGCACTTCTTACTGACAATCCTGTCACCGGATATTTAAATAATTATAGAGGAGTCAATGAAAGAAATTTATACTTTTAATCTGACATTTAGAATTAGGTTATGTTTGCTTTATATCTTAAAAAAAGTATAACATTCAAAATAGACACCAGACATTTTGCATTAGAACTAGAAAAGGAAAATAATGAGCCCGTTTTTAAATGAATTCAAAAAGCAATCTGATTTTAGTTCTTGCAATGCAGTGCAAATAAAATAAAAACTATCGTACTTTATTTACTAACCGATGAATTGAATTGTCCGCCTTTTATTACAGATATAAAGCAAAGACTATGAAGAGGCAATCATTTTTGCGGCTATCAGACTTTCAGTAACATATCTCTTGTGGTTTAAATAACAGATAGTTTAAGTGTTTTTCCATTACCTTCGTGTAAATGAAAAATGCATAAAATATTTTAACAAGGCAAAGTAATCCAAGGAGATTGTTATTTTGTGTTACAAATTAGGTTATTTCTGTCATAAAATTAAAGGAAAAAAATCAACGCAAGGACATTTCAGCTTAATATCATTTACCAGAAGGAACATGTAACAGATTTAATGAGCTAGCAGGTCACCTGAATCCAGCTGTTTCCGACCAGCTTTATGAAACGGAGAATGCAGCTAACGGTAGGAGGTAAGCATTATTACAAGCTCTCAAGGAGTTACAAAATCGATTTCTGCTTGAATGAATTAATTTAGATTATCAATTTATAACCAGCTACACGAATCCCATCAACTCAACAATTCAGTGAATGATCAAGCTCAGCCCTTGCAAGAGCTTAACAATTAGAGAGCTCTATAGTTATCTCCTGTCCTACGGTGTTGCTAACAAAGTTCTTTAGTTTGACAGAAAGAGAAGGAAAATGTTTGCTTAAGGACATTGCAGAAGTGAAACACATCTTGGGTGAGGGAAAAGAGCAGCTACCGTAGAGCAACCACATCCTTGTGTCTTCACTTCCTGGGAATTCCTCCAAAGGTGACTGAAACGTAGTGTTTCTTTTTACAGGCAAAAGAACATGACCAGTGCAGGGAAGAGACCGAACCATCTTGTTTCAATCGTGTACTTCTAAAGAGAATAATTAAGGATAGGATGTGAAAACCAATGCTTGTAACTAGCACATACTCTAATAAAAGTTTATACGTGTAGTGCTATTAAAAATGCCTTGCCTTTTTGCTGAAATGCAGCAAGGTGGTTCCTCTTCCTCCCTGTTCTAGTGCAGTCTCTGTGCAAAGAGAATGTAAATTGCCTCTAGCCAGAACGTTACTGTTTCACATTTACTTTGCACAAGTGTTAAATGGCTACCCAGGATGCAAGTCACTTGGCGATTCAGGCTGTTCATGTTTTAATCTTTGACTTATCTCCTTCTAATAGTGCAAAATGGTTCTGTGTGAAGGGACATTTGCTGTGCATCGGTTACTGCTGTCTCTCTAAGTATAAAATACAGTGGTTAGTCTTTCTTGCCTGTTCAGTCATTTTTGGCACCATCTTCACTGTCTCAGAAGACAAGAGTGGTACAGTAAGTACAGCACTTTAATAGCAGCATATGATTTACCACAGGGACATTAAACTTAAATAAGTAATTGTGTTTATAAATATCTTTTAACAGGAGCTGGGATTCTGGGTTTAGTAATTGGCATCAGTGGTGAAGTGTAAAAAGGTGATCAGCTGTTAGGTCATAAAGCCTTATTGTTGCCTGAAAATAATCTCAAATTATTACATTTTAGGGCTGTGAAAAATCAATAGGATTATATTTTTCTCCTTCTAAAAGGTATATTTGCAGTGCAGTGTTCAAAGAGTAATAGGCCTGATGGCTTCTCTTAGGGACAAAATGAGTTGTACCTATGTCACGTGGAAAGTGTACCACTAAAAAGACCTCAGATTCCTGACAGTTTTAAACCACTAACAAAAATTGTTAAATAGCTCTGTTGCCCTTATGCCTTAAGAAAGTGGTTTTTTTTAAAGTACTGGAAATGCATCTTCTGGACAAACTTGGATGTGTTCACATGGGCTACCAGTACTTTTATTTTTTCCCTCAGTTTGGCTGTGAACAGCCTTCTCTAAATTCTCTCTGGGCAGACAGAAATTGAAGACAACAATGCCAACATATTGTAGTGGAACAATTACAATTTACGAGAAAACCTTTTTTGTAGTCTTTTCTGTAATGTTAGCTCTAATTTGACAATCAGATTATTGTCTTGTTCCTCATTATTTATTATTATTTTAGCAGTGTTCTGTACTAGTACTTATAGAAGTTGGTGTTTGTGAGACGGTAGAATTTAAAAATCTCTGATTGCCTGGGACAGCCATTGTACAGACCTGTAGGAAACAATAATCCACCCTGTAGACCTCATCATCTACCTTTTTTTGTGTGTGTGTGTCTCTCCAATTTTATTTTCCTGAAAAGTTTTCCATGCTACACGTAGCTCCTCAGGATCCATAAACTGACCCTGCAGTAGGTTAACTGAGTGCGTGGGAGCTGTCAGCCCATCAAAGGGCAAAGGAGCTCACCTGGGCATGTTCTTTCCAGCTGTACCAACCCCAGCAGGTAATACAGCTTTGGGGAAATAAGATTTAATGTATACATAGCAGTGATGGCAGTGGACCTGTAAGGCATTTTTTACATGAATACCTTGTGCCTTATGCACTTTCCCAACCACCTGCTCAAAAAACAAGTTCAGTGGATGGGACAGTGCTGCCACTGGACAGACATTTGGGATATTTGCTGCTGAAGACACTGGGACTTTACAAAAGTAACTTCTGGTGTCAACACTTTTTGCTGTCCTGCATGCAATACTGGAAGCAATGTACCCTTGGCAGCACCGTACCTCTGTCTTCTCCACAGTGTGATTTTGCCACAGATTTCTATGCTTCTGCCACCATACGCTTTCCAATACCCAAGCTGGCTCCTTCAAAGCTAATTACGGTGTCACTGTGATTTCCTCTACTATGATGGTTGAGTCTGAGGAAATAGCTAAATAAATCTCCCACTGTGAGCTTTCATTGAAGAAATTCCTCCTCTCAGGTTTGGATAGTTTATCCCTAGCACATGCTATCATTCATGGAGGGGCACCTAAAAATTAGCAGGAATAGGAGGCTCAGTGGCTTTCCAAATGGTGGTCTTTCATATCCACCAGCTATTGGGCTGACATGAATCCATAATTTTGCCTTTGAGGGGAGAACCTCCTGCCGTGTGCCAAGTGAATCCCCCTTCATGGGGCGATTCATGCCCATAATCAGGTCGCAGATGAATTGCAGAGCAAATCTGTCGCAAGTTGAGATCAGTTGGTTATCACCGACGAGTGGCTCCCGGCTGGTGAGGAGGAGTGCATGACAGGCAAGACACAGCCCAAAACCCAAGCGCACAAGCTCTGTGAGGCATGTGCCGGCTTTGCAGGGCCACCATGACTGTTTCTGGGTCGTGATGCTGGAAAGGGAGCGCTGCGTGGAGGTACCTGAGCAGCTGCAGGCAGAGGTGGCTGAAGGCAGCCCAGGTGTTGGCTCCATAGCGGAAACATGGAGTCAACCCTGCGAGACCGGCTGCAGAACTGGTGGCGAAAGGGGTAGTCCAACTTGGTGAGGAAAGTGCTGGTAACAGAAAGGTGCAAAATATTAATACAAAATGTTAATAAGTCAAGTTCAGCCACAGAAGTATGAAGAATTACTGTCCCAGACAGGATATACTGTGATTGTGTAGTGTCTGCCAAACAGCCAGCAGAAAAACCAACAGAGCTGAAAGAGAAGACATGGCTGAATGTAGTCTGGGAATATGGCCTTCAGAAAGCTAAATGTTTTTTGCACAGGGTGCTTGGACCCATTGGAAAAAATGCTGGTATTTGCTTCAAGACTTCCTGTGGTTTTTTGCAAATAACACAGGTTGTGTTAAATAAACACTGTTTCATGAGTTTCTCTTCCTTATTAGCAAAGTTCATGAGATTTTAAACTGTCTTTCTGGTCAAAAAGGGTAATAATATCCTTGTTATGTGTGGGATTTCCTTAGCATAGATTCAGAAAGGTGCAAACGTATTCATCAGAAGGGATTATTTGTTTAATTATGCCAGAGAATGCTGGTAAGCTTTTGGATTTTCTAATTTAGAAAGAAACCAATGCAATTTTTTTCATTATTTTCATAACTCTAGCTATAATCAACTGTAATTCTTCAAACATATGTTTCCATTTTATTTTATGTTGGCAAAGCCTTTGAATGCAGTCCCTAGTGCTTACCTTAACTACACCTCATAGAGGTTGTAAATACACCTCTCCTCAGCTGCATTGCAGCTAAAGACAGCGTCTGGCAGCAGGCTAGGATGGGCAAATGACCTCAAAATCCTGAGGGCCTATAGCAGCGGTGTTCCACATTATTGATAGTAGCAGAGATATTGACAGTCTGTGCTTGGAAGGAAAATAGGAGTTTGATATGACATATTGTGTGTCTCAGCAAGACTCATAAATAATTTTGACAAGTTTTTGTATGCATGGGAAAGTCCTTGATTCAGCCTCCCATAAAAATAAACTTCTATTATGGAATGTATTTGTCAAGTGGCTGTGTGATGGATGGAGCTGCGTTTACCCCTTGGCAGTTCGATGAGTTTTAGATGCACAGCTTACCAGAGAGGATTTACGGGCAGTACAGAAATAATTATTCAGTATAAAATACATAATTCCTGTACCTGAATTTTCATTTTTTATTATATTTTGTTTCTGTTGCATTTCTGGTCTTTAAGACAAAAGGCCTTGCCATTTTACTTGGAGCTGCTGTTGTATGTCTGTAGTTTCTGTTCAGGGAAGCTAATTCAAGTCCTTTCTCAAACTTGGTTTGTATTTTGTTAATTGAATGGGAGCTTTTAATAAATTGGGCAAAACCAGAGAAGTTTACATTTAAAAATTAATATTTTAAACAATAAAAACTCTCTTGAAAGGATTTCTTAGCGTTCTAGAGGGAAAAAGAATTAATAAATCAGAGGAAATTTAGTTTGTTTCTTGTGCTAGTTATGGCAAGTATTGCCCTCTTTCCCTTTTTTTTTTAAAAAAAAAAAACAAAAAACAAAGCAAACAGGTAGTAAGCTCCCATGAAGAAGTCACTCATTTCTGATATGGAACCCAGATCACTTAGCCCATTTGTTGTGTTCTTCCTTAAGGCTCCTCCTGCAGGGCTACCCTTCAACAGTTTCTCTTCTTAGTTTTTTTTACAGTAGTCTTTCTTTTCTGTCAGGGCTGCCTTTGTATCTCCTCTTACCTCTGTCATTTCTTCCTGTTCATTTCTTATTCCTTTCCTGTGTTCTGTTTTTACTCATTTAACTTTTTCTTTAAACTTCCTCTCTCATCTTTTTTCCTATTCCCGTCCTCCTGATTAAATGTTCTCCCTGCTGTTTGTATTTCCTCCAGCCTTTCTCCTTTACCTTCCTCCTCCTTGTCCAGTCCATTTCTTCTTACCTTTTTGCCTCTTTGTTCTCACCATCTTCTCATATTCTGGTTTATTTTTACACTGTTACTTTATGACTTTCTTTACTTTTTAGCCTCTGCGCTCTCTATTATTTACCATTTCTAACAGTCATATTTCCTTCCCCTTTTTGCAACTTCTGACCGTGACCTTCTGACAGATACCAGTTGTTCAGTGTTTCTAATTGGTAGTCTTGCTTTGCTTCGCACACATAGTATCAAACTTCCCAAAGTTGTGAACATGGCACCTTTTTTGTCCTTACGAGAGGACTACCCAATTTTGGATAGTTCCCATATCCACGGTTGAGGAACCCCGCTCTCTTTTCTCCCGTGGAACAACAGTATAGTCCTGAATGTGTTAACAAAGCTTTTTGTTGTAAAAGACTGAACAGAGTAATAATTTTGAAAATAACTTTTAGCATATAGCATGGCACATCATGAATCGGGTTAAGAGATCCCACTTCATCATACGTGGGAATTACAGTAAATACAGGAAGTTTAAAGAAATAACAAACTACTTTTAAAAGAATAATATTTATTTGAAGACTTCATACTATGTGTAGATCAATTTGAATGTAAAAAAATGTGTCCTCTCAAACAGTCTGTGAAAATAAGACAATATGTTAATCCTTACAACTAGCGCCTGGATTCTAAAAGTTGGTTGCAATTTGAATTGTGTTGACCTCATACGTACTGGTACCTGGCTCAGCTGCTCACACACAGTTCACATACTTGGATTTGAGCTGCCCTGCAATCTGCCAGTGCCTTTCCAGGAGGGCATGGTCTCCAGTGCCTCCTCCAGCCTGTCTGCCCCAGGTGGACCTCTCAAATAGCCTTCAGCATCTCAGACGCCACAAGACACTTAGATGTGGGCAGCTGAGCCCACATGACTGTTTGTCCACGTGCAAAATAACGTTGCATATTTCTTCTAATATACTAGTTTTCGTCTTAAAATAGGAGCAGGGAATCAGCGGTAATCTCATTTGGGCTATGTCAGTAAAGGTTTGGGGAAGACCTAAATAACAGGTTCCTGCACTCATTTAAATCCTCTGACTGTCTGCCAGTCTCCCATATGTGCAATAGCATATGGGGCATCCTGTGATTTTGAATAATTATCTCCTACTACAAATTGTCTGCAAAAAGCCTATTTTTATTATTTTTTTTTTTAAATCTTGTTTGTTCATGGACAGTTCCTGCCCAGCAAAACTCCATTGCTACTATGGCTTATCTAGATAACACATGTAAATAGCAAGGACTTGTCTGCTGCAGCTAATTATGCAACTGCAGAAATCTACCAGAGGTAAAAGTCAGACAGCTATGAATTGTATTAGCACTGTGTTTATGCCATGTTGTCTTGCATTAGGCCAGAGCGTCCATGCTGTAGAGCTGGGAATTAGAACAGTAAGTCTTCTCCAGATTCCTGCCATCCCTACTGAGAAGAACATCTACTAAAGGGAAGGGAAATTTATAATCCGTTAGATTGGGCCCATAAGTGGTAGAATCTCCTTCTTTAAAATGAAATCCCATAAGGCTATTTTAAATAGTTGCCAAGTTTTTTGGAGGTATCACTATTTGTTCCATGATAGTTGAAGGTCTGTCTGTACTTCCATTCTAAACCTCCTTAATAGGAAAGAATTTATGACCCAGCTATTAAAAACATTCTTGGCCTAAATCTTACTTAAGAAATTCTCATCCAGAAGCAAAAAACATTTTTATAATGCTTTTCTTTTTTTTTTTTCCTGCAGTCCATTTCTCTGGAATTTTGGTACTAAAACAGGAAAAGTAATATTTTATAGTTTTACCTGCTTTTCTTTCCCCTGTCTTGGGAGAAAAACAGTTAACTTTAAATGATGAAGTAAATGTGTGCTTAGGGATTGTTTTTTGTTTTATTTTGGGGGCTTTGAGGTTTGGGGGACTGGAGGAGGGAGGAGGAGTGCTTCTGCCTGTTAAAGTATGTATTTATGAATGTCTTAAAACCTTCCTCTCTTCATCTTCCCATTTCTACTCCCTTCCCCCTTCCCCAAACCTGCCACTTCATTTAAAAAATTCTGTTAAAAACATTTATATTATGCATTCTCATAGAGCTCTGTATTAACAGTGTTGTATTAACACGACGCTTTCTAATAAGTATCAAGCAATTTCTCAATGCACAGTGCTGTGTCACAGTTTTCTATTACTAGTATCTTCAGGCAACTTCATTTCAATCCATGTTGTGCTTCAAGGATCTGTCAAAGTGCACTTCAATGCACATGAAAACATCCTCAAAATAGAACAACATGGATTGATATTGAGGAGCCTGGAAGCAAACTAGAGGGGACAATAGCAGCTTAGTAAAAGTCCTATTTTTCTCTAGACTTGCTTTCTTTTTTTATACCACCATTACAAGTAAAAAGTTGAACAACAATTAAATACTGTGTCTCGCTATAGCAGTGTGGTAGTCTCACTGGAAGAAATACCATCAACAAATCTGAGAGCTAAGATTGTTCGCTGTTTCTGAACTTACATGGTTGTACTCATCTGGTACCCAGATTTGAAAGGGTGAAAATGGAAGTGCTCTTGCTGGTTTTTAAGTTGCCTATATGCATTATACAAAAAACATTACTTTTATTCAGCAAAAGCAGTGTATGTTAGTGTATTGAATGGAGATGCAAGAAAGGAGTTTCTAAGCACCGGCCCTGTTACTGTCTAGCTTTCAGTTTTCATTTACTCCTTCTCTTATGAGGATATAAGAAAGAATAAAAACATAAGAGTTTTACCTACTTTCTTTCTCTATTCCTCTAAAAAGTAAGATGAGTAGCCATGATGGTTACTTCCAAAGAAAGAATAATTTTAAGTGGTTTTCTGTAAGAAAAAAAAAAAAAGAGTTTGTAGAGGACAATAGGTATATATTCTTGTCAAAAAACAATAAAAATGCTTACTGTGTAACCTGTTTGTATTATTAGACACAAATGAAAATTAATATATTTGAAAATATTTGCTTTGCATATATTTTAGCATATATGGCCAAAATTCTGTGCAAGAACAGGTGACAGTAGGTGCCCTCGTAGATGGTTTTGTAGACCATCAGGGTTGTAGATCATCAGGGTTCAAGGCTTGAGATCATGTAGGTGTGTGGGCTACATTGTTTCATTTAAGCTAACGTCTTCTGATTTATTGGCTCAATATAAGGAGACTTCTAGCTTGCATGTTTAGGAGGAAAAACCCTCAAAAATTAAATATTAGTGTAATTGATAGTATAATATCTGATTCAATTTCAAGAGAATCTGAAAGACAACTGAGGGAACTGATCATGCTCAGCACAATGAGACACTGATACCCAGTGATAATAGTTATTTATCGTGTGTGTGTGTCTATGTATGTATAATAATTACTATAACAGGTACCATAATTTAAGATATGCATGTGATCAGTAGTAGCTGTTTCACTTTTGACCAAAGTATATAAGAAAAAGGGGGATATGTCATTTACTAATATGTACTCAAGTCAGAAATCCATTTCTGTTTTTTAGAGACCAGATCTGTTTAAACGTGGCAGGGGAACAGGCTACTTATTAATAGGAGAAAGTCAAAGTGCATATAATTTTTTTTATTAATATCTTGATAATATTTTATTACCCTTCCTGCATGTTTGTCCAGATTTACCAGGTGGAAAGTCTGTTTAGACTGTTTGGTTATTCCAGTAGCACGTGGATAAACAGTCCCTGAAGAATGCTGGTGTGTAACGGGGGTCCTCACTTTTGAGAGTACCCACCTACGAAATTGTGGGTGCTCTGTGTCTTTCAGTCTAAGAGGACTGAAAAACTGTGTCTTTCAATCTAGGAAGAACAGGTTACAGTCAAAGGGCACTTCCCTCCCAACTCCGAAGAGTGCCACAACTTACTTTAAATACTGCAATTTAAATTACAAAACTGGATCACTGACCATCTATTTGATACTGTGGTAAATACAGCAAAAGAGGTAGAGAGGTTCTGTCCTGCTCTGTTTATGAATTTTTTCAAATCATGGGTGGAATTGAAGGTGCTAAATTCTTCAGTAGGCAAAAGCTTTGGGCATTTTTTTTTGCAAATACACCTAGGAAATCTGCATCTAAGTTGTGTAAAATACAGTGAACTGTAATTTGCACTTCAAGCCACAAGTTATGCCTTGGAGGTTTATTTTAAGTCTAGTAGGCTTTGCCAGTATCAGCTGGACCGACTGACTATTGGAGATGGCTTGTGAGTGATTCCATACAGTGAAGTCTCTAACAGAAAGAACTTGTACCTTAGTTGGGTGCTGTTTGCACCATCTCCACTAAAGAAGGATTTAAACCTTTATTTCAAAACTGGTGAACATTTGTTTGGTATCCATATTGATATGTAGGTCCCTTCAAAACCCTTCTTTTCATTCAGGGTCAATTTTTTCTACCAGCTACAGTTTGGAAGTAAGAAAAATCATGAAAGTTTCTTCTCTCAAAAAATTCCGTTATTAGAGACAAAGACGGCAAAAGACAAGTTTTGTAAAACTGTGATTTTGTTAATGAACCAGAACCCTAAGCCTGAGTGACAGTTCAAAAGCTTTCAGTTTTATTGTTGTGTAAAGCTCACCCCTAACCATCCCCAAGTCAGAACGTGGACTCCACAGCCCAGCTTTGCCTAAAGAGATACAGACTTGAATTTGTGTATTCCAAAGGGTTTCTTTGCCTTCTCTATTTTTCCGTTGTCCTTCAGCCATGCTTAGGAAGACCAAACTTGACTTTCTTATGTTATGTCTAAGGTAAAAATCAAGAAAATCACCATAAAAAAGGAAAGAAAATGACACAAGCAACTTCATGTACCTTCTTTAGATACCAGACAAAACAGCAAAAAGACCATAAACTTATTCTTTACCCCAAAGCTGAGTTTATTTGAGTGTAATGTGCTATCATGTCATCATCATTAAACTTAAAAAAAAACAGGGATTGAAAAAGTTGAAGTTATTCAGTTTGCAGCATAAGCTTTATGCTGTTGCTTGGGTTTGTAGTTTAATAGTATCCATGTAAATTTTGACATAAGAATTTCCCATCCTTTAGGATATTTACAATTAAGGTATGAAGGTAAATAAAGAAAAGTCATTAATATAAGCGAGATCTGAAGTGGACCAGAAATCAGATCCTCAGGTAAATGGAACTGAGGAGACTAAATTTTAACTTTAGCAACGATTAATGCTGACTGGAAGAGACTTTCTTCAAAGCCACATTTCTTTAGGGTAGCTTAGAGTGGTCCAAACCATGAGTTGTGTTCTATCACTGAGTTGCATCTCACTCATCCCAAGTTGTTCTTTTGACTTAAGAAGGGCTAATTCTAAATTATGGTACCGCTGGCTGTAAATATCGTAATCCCCCATTGTGAACTCTGTTTATTGATGACTGAAGTGTGAAGTCTTCATTGCAGAATATCTTATCATGTGTCTTTTCTCTCAATTCCCACCTATGGAGAGACACTAAAATTTTGACTTATTTTTTTTTATTTCCTTTTTGTCCCATGATTTCTTCCATTTTCTGCTTTTCAGAAAGTGTGATTCATATATTTGAGTGAGACTATGTGTAAAAGGACTACCTTGTTAATTGTTTTTTCTAGTGCAGTTTAAAAAATCTTACACTTAAGTAGGTGCTAATGTTTTAGCTTTGAAAGTTGCCACATTTACTGCCACAATAGATAGTCATTTTATTATCTTAAGGTTTTCTTCTGTGAAAAAAATCTTTTGTACATCTTTTTTGATACATTCCCCATACAACAGTCTCCATTTTGTGCATTTTCTAACCTCTAATAGTCCAAATACCTGTTCAATCCTACATTATAACGTACGTACATGATTACTGATACTGTGTTAGAGGAAGGGTTTGGGTTTTTTTTGTCAGTGTCATGACTGTTATTAATCATATTTTAATAGAACAAAATTTTATATAATAAATTTTGCTTCATGAAAGACTTCAGAGCTTCATTAGTTTGGCTATAGAGTCTGTGGAGAGCTGAATTTTAGTCATTCAGTTCTCTGTTTTCTAACCTTGTTTTACAGTCTCAAATGTGTGTTTTTAACAGCTCATGGTGTATACATGCCAATTTCCAACATCCTGCTGCATCTGAATTACATTTCGATTGGGAGACAGTGGTGTTACAATGAGGGTTTTTCATTCTTCTTTCAATTCCGCATGATGCAAAAGTAACTGGCATGGATTTTCTCAGACTTTCCAGAAAGCATCACCAGGCAGGAACCAGTCATGGAAAATCTCAGTCAACATGAAGAAAAAAAAAATAAGAAAATGAAAACAGGTTATAATTTAAAGCAGACTATCAAGCTTCTTGACAAACAGACACTAGGTTATAGTATAACAGTTTATTCAGGAGCCAGATGGCAAGAAAAACTTTTCATGCTATGTGATGGGACATATCTTCCTAAGCCAAACAGAATTGTCCTGTAGACTACGATTTGGATAGCCAGATTTCAGTCTTCTGTTAAGCTTTGTATCATCTTTATGAAAACCATAAGTGACTAATTTATTAAACAAGATTTTTTTAAAAAAAGGGGCTCACGAAAGGTAGCGTGTTTTTCATCAGCAGTGGTGCTCTGGGAGACAATGTCCTACAAAGCATCATGGACTTAACTTACAGGTAGCACTGCTAGCTAAACAGAAGGTTAGCACAAAAGAGGAAAGGAGGAAAGAACCTCAGGATAGTCCTTCAGGTGCATTGGAGCTCAAACCATCCTGGTTTGTTTTCTTCCCTTTTTGAAACTCACTTCTCTCTACAATTTATTTCATTCTCAAGCTGACTTGTTTCTCTTTTCCTTTACTTCAGTCTCTACTGAAGTATCAGAGCTCTCTCTTCACTGTACAGTGATGTTCATTGTTTGTGTTTATTTTAACCTGCATCTCTCCTCTCTCCACCCTCTCCTTTTGCCTTTTTATTCTTCAAGATTGTATAATCTACAATGTATAACTAAATTGGTGTAAACCTAATTTAAAGCAAGTAAAGTGCACCCGTGTTCTAGGAGTAGCTCTAGTGCAGCTAGATGGATTTCATTGTAACCAGGTGAATTGTAGTATAAAGCTTGCTGATAAAGACAAGGCCATGGCAAAAGAGGACACTGGGGCCACTGGGAGAGAGATGACAGTGATGGAAGGACAAGCAGTATGTAAAATGTGCAGGAAGGAGAGTAGGAACAAGGCAGAGATTGTGTGAGAAATGCTTCTCACAGCCGTTGACTGTGTAAGGGCTTGTGCTCATTGTACCAGTCAGCACTTTTATGTCAGCTCTGAGCAACTGAGAACCAGGTAATCATGATCTTTTCCTTGTGACATCTCACCTTCCACCAAGGAAAACTCAGGCACAGTAAAGAAACCCCTCCAGAGACTCTAATGAAGCTTTCAGAATCACTTACATTTTACTGAATGTTAGCATTTTATCATTTGCATATGAAATTATATGTATTTTCCAAAAACATACAGTAGAGAGCTAGAGCAAGTAATTTCTGGGAGATACATGCTCACTTGAAAGTATGATGTTTCTTCCAGTTAGGCTTGGGAACAGCTGCATTGTGGTGCTCTACTGTTGTGGCAGCACATTAAGAAACTGCTGGTAAATAAGTAACAAGAAAATAAAAAACTTAAAATAGAATGCAGAGAGGAGCTTTATGAATTAGCTCAAGTTTTTGAGAGAGTCACATATTTTTAGTATGACGCACTGGCTATGGTTTGCTATCAATGCAGTCTTGTGGTTTGAATAACGAATTTCTTATTTTACAGTATTTTAGGTAAAGTAAATGCTTTATTCAACATAGAATTTATATCTTCATGTACCAATATTCACCAATTACTGTTTGGAACAATAAAATTGGAATAGTAAAGGAAAAAATACAAGAGTTTACAAACATTGGCAATAATTTGTTTACATATTCCCGAGTTTGGGGGAGGCACTTAATTTCTCCATTTTTGTTATTTTTTAGTTCACAGCTGAAGAAGACAGGCTGAGAGAGTTGGGGTTCAGCCTGAGGAAGGGAAGACTCCAGGGAGACCTTATAGCAGCCTTCCAGTATCTGAAGGGTGCCTACAAGAAGGCTGGAGAGGGACTTTTTACAAGGGCATGTAATGATAAGACGAGGGGGAATGGTTTCAAACTGGAAGACGGTAGATTTAGACTAGATATCAGGAAAAAATTTTCACTATGAGGGTGGTGAGGCACTGGAACAAATTGCCCAGGGAAGTTGTGGAGGCCCCATCCCTGGAAGTGTTCAAGGCCAGGCTGGATGGGGCTTTGAGCAACCTGGTCTAGTGGGAGGTGTCCCTGGCCACGGCGGAAGGGTTGGAACTCGATGATCTTTAAGGTCCCTTCCAACCTAAACCATTCTGTGATTCTGTGATTCTAAGATTCATGCAATTTCTCTGGGTTGTAGATTTACATATGAGTTGAGAGCCATTTTAAATGATTTAAAAAGAAAATTTGATTTAATAGTATGTGGGTAATTTTAGGCAAGTTTGGTCTCTGCATATTCATATAAATGTTATAGGGAAACTGTATGCACATGGCTTATGTTTCAGAGAAGGTGCTTTTGCAGTTACATATTAATTTCTTTTGAAAAGCTGTTATGCTCTTTCTTATCCTCAGAGTATTTAAGGAAAATTTTGAACTACAGCCTCAATAGTCCTGTCTCGTATTGCATTTCTTCTGGTCTCTTACACCTCCTCCCTTCAAGAAAAATATTAAGTTGGTTTTCAGATACAAATTTTTACTTCAGCTCATTTTCCTCATCCACTCTTTCTTTCCCTCTCTCTTCAAAAGCAAGTAGAAAGAGAAGGTTGGACTAGTGGTTTGTATTTTATGCTCTCTCTATGCCTTACCCTGTGAATCAAACAGACTTTGTTCTTTGGGTACCAAGCAAGTTGTGCTGTACAATATTAAATTGGTAGAATCTGGGCTTAAAGTAGAACAGCCCAAGAATCATTCCTTTATGAGCAGTTTGTCTTTTTGTTGTTCTTACACAGCATTGTTCCAAGCACACAAAATTGCAGTGTATAAATTTATTAAGTTTTGTTAATACTCTCAGCAGTTACTCAGAAAATTGCTAAGCACAGTTTTGTGGGTGTTTTATTTGATGTTCTCATTGATTGGTTTTAGTTAAAGTTTCAAATACTTTAATCATCATTTCTTCACCTATTCTGATATTAGAAGGTCAAACTCACAGCCAAAACAGTAATTTTCATCTCTTACTTGCAAATAATTCTTCTTCTCTACAATATGTAAAATAGGACCTTGAATTTGAACCTCCTAAATTTCCAGGACTTGGAATTAGCTTCTGTATCCAAATTTCACAAATGACACCAATTTCCATTCTATGGTAAAATCAGGAGGGAAAAAAATGCTCTATTTAGACATTCACTGATTGCGTATTTCAGTCTAAGTTCTGTGTTTGGAGCTCATCCTAGATCAAAAAGTTTTGACCAATTTACTTGTAAATATGAACAGGAAAATATTTCTCCAGCACTATTCCAGCCATTTAGTCCAGTCATCTTCTAAATAAGCAATACAATATTATTTCAGATATGTTAAAAATGGTTAACTAGTAGTTCTAGCCACACATCCCTGTACAACTTCCCGACACTGATGAATCTTTTTAGCAGTCTAGCTGGTGATCATGACTCGTTGTTGGTTTTGGTTTGTTTTTTGGGTTTTTTTTCCCCTTCTATTTTACCTATTGATGAAATGAGGCAGGGCTAGGTTACATGATATCACAGTAGTCACAGAGTAAGTGTCAGAGTTAAGAACTACTTCGGCTGCTTCTTTCCATGTCTTGCACCAAGTAAGGCTGTGAAGGTTTATCTTGGCATCATAATTGATGGAAGTGATTGCTTTTGCTTTTTTTTTTAACCAGACTGTAATGTAAGTATATAGCACATAATATTTGTTCTTTTTATTGCTGTTCAGATCCGTTGTGGTCTTTCAAATGATGTTTACATGAATCTTTGAAAGAGCAAAACATCACGGACTTTTCAAATAGAAATACTAAGCAATAAATAGTATAGCTGAAAAATCAATAATAAAATGTAGGTGGCTTTTACTGCTAATTTAATTAAGTCTGTATTATGTGTAAAATTGCATTTAGACACACAGGTAGAGCTGCTTACCCATATTGAAATGTAACTCATATAGCATTTGAAAACAAGCTGACATGTAACTTGCTATAAAAAATGAAATATTCTAAGATATCCAATATATCTGTGAATAAATGAGATGTGCAGAAGTAAAAAGGGAAAAAACAACTTCAAGTTGTCTAAAGAATTACATGAAGATAATAGAGAGGTTTGGGTTTTTTTCCTTATTGATTATTCCCAGAACTTACGGTTTCACAGTTAGATTGACAACTGAGTTATTTGCCCATACCTAGTGACTGACAACAGATAATGGAAAGGCTTTTACCATGATATAACAGCAGAGAATAATTTCTAATTTACTACTATAGTTCTCATCAAAAGTACCCCAGCAAAAACAGTAGATTTATCACTTCAATTACTGGAATTTCACATTTAGTTTAAAGAGACATGTTTCTATAATGTGACAGGCTTTACAGATTCTGAACTTCTTCAGACATTTCAGCTATCAGAGTAATCAGGAAAAGATATAAATGAAAGCAATTGTTTTAGTTTTATAACTTTCAGTGCTGTCTACTGGCAAGAAACGAAACAGGCCATAAACTGATGCTCTTTGCCAAGTCTATAAAAGGGAAAAAAGACATTCCATATCACAGTCTTTTTACTTTTTTAAACCCAGTGTCTGATACTCGATGGGAATAACATTAAAATAGTATTCAATTAATATCTACAAATTAACTTTTATATGTATATATTTAAAATTAGCTACCTAGTGATAGTAAAAAGTTATTTACCTCCAAATATATTGAGTATATTTTTAATACATTTATTCATATCGCTTCTATCCAGCTTGTGTGCTTCGAGCTATGAGAGGGAACCAAAAGATTAAAAAAAGGCTAACATAAAAAACAAACAGTCAGCAACCGTAGGCTTCTGTACCCTAAAAAAAAAGTCCATGTGAATGATTTTAAAGCTGATTTTAAATCTTCAAACAGGTAGTATTTTCTGCTTTGGGGGAAGGTGGCGTTTCGTGCTTTTTATTGTGGGGAACGTCTACAATTTCTATAATTCACCCTGGACTTGGTTGTTCTCAGCTTGGGAAATGGCAAGTGCTACATGTAAACTGGGGACCCTGGGACACTTCTCAGGTCCCAGACACAAATACCCTCGATGTTTCACAACATCATGTCAGGGAATATCTGACCACAGACATATTCCCATGTGCCTCTTTTCTTCTGCTGGTTTCTTGTGCAAAGGCAACCTTTGCATGTAAGCTGATCGAGGATTCAGGATGCTCCCCAAAGTGCGTCCAAGTCGGAGCACTGAGGACCAAAATGCTGCTGGGGGGGGGGTGTTTTATGGGCCCCTCCCATCGGTCAGCTTAAATGCAGTAAAAAATCTTAGTGGAGTACTGTGCTGTACTTCCCACCTTACAGCAAGATAAATCAGTGCACCATAGGAGGTCTGATCTATCTCTAGGTTCACTTCAGGAGATTTGGATCTGTCTCCAGATAAATAGCCTTTATCCTTACATTATGCTCATGCACAGACATACCAGTTCTCCCAGAAATTTCCCTTTTGCAGACAACCCTTGGCAATCCCTCCCATTTCTCATTAAAGAAGAGGCATTGAAGGTAGCTTTTATAAAAGATCCCTACCAGAGAAAGTCTGCACATCTTCATATAGGATTCCTAGTTCTTCTGCAAACAGAGTTGTTACTCTTAAATACGGTCTTACTCAGAGGTCTTCCTATCTCCTCTCAGGGAGCAGGAGCTTAGGATTGGGAATCAAACTCATATGTCTCGAGTGCACACTACAGAAGACTTTCATGGGTCTGCCAGGTCAGATGTGCTCTATTGCGTTACCCACACGGAGGTGCTAGTGTAGCAAAGCACCATAATAGAACCTCACCAACTAGCGGAAGCAGTAGGAATTTTACCACAGCTATTGCAGAATTCATAAATAAGTTCACACAATTATGGTATTCGGTATAAATAAAATGCCATCGCGCATGGTGCCTCTGAAACTAGTCTGATGATTGCTAGAGTGCAGCTTGTGTCACAGATCATACATTTACTTGAAAAAGAGGAGTTTATCTATTATATCATATGTGAAAAAGTGGTCTTATTTGGGCTTTATCGTAGAAGTAGAGCACCAGAGTAGTTAAGCCAGCTCTACAATTTTATTGCCTGCTACAGCTGAATTTTCAAGAAAGGCTATGATTTAGATCACAGAAAGGAAGTATCTAAATGCTATATATGGTGTCAAATGCGCATAAGTGATTAAGCACATCTGTTTATGAGCTACAATACTTGAGCGATAATGTTTATGAGGAGTTCTATTAGGGTGAATAACATAGCTGCAGGTTAAAAGACTGTTTGGATTACTTTTATATCCATTGATTTAAAGTAGAACTTAATAGATTGGTCACATATTCCAGTATTTTTTATTTTTGTTTATTTACTCTTACAGAGGCCAGGGAGGGGGTTTTCATTAGTTTTGTGCTGTTGAATTTCTAACCTCTCAACCTTAAGAAAGCAAAGTAAGGGACTGTAAAATCCCAAGACGGCATGCCTAAATGAACCTGCAGCTCTTCGTTGATTTATACAGATTCTTCCTCTCAAAATTGAAGGTAGCAGTGTTTTGGCACATGATTAGCATTTTATTTATAATATTTGTAAAGTAGTAATTCAGGCAGTTTAGCAGCAGAAGTGCTAAGCCTAAGTTAAATTTAGGATAAGTGTTTTCTTAACAGAATTTTTTCAAATAATTTCATCTCACAGTCATGTAGAGTGGCAGATGTTTGCAAATCTTGGTGTAAAACTGATTGAAATATTTTAAGAAAACTGAAATAATGTCAGTGGCAAAATTTATTTTACCAAGTGCAGATGTAAGACATCAAGTTCTCAGACTGATGGCAGAATTAACAAAAAACACCATCTGGTTCAATAATTATCTGAAAATACCCATATTCTTGGATTTGTTTTAATACCACTTAGTTCCCAGCTTTATTTTATCTGTGTTTGCACACCAATGAGACTAGATTGTGCAAAATGAAGACTACTTCCATCTGATCATTTTTAAAAAACAACGTGTTTTTGCATGAATAATGAATCTTTGAATTGTTACTAAACAAGCAAATTATTTGCGTATGTGTCACATCGGTTATCAAGTTTGCACATGTGACAGCTTCAACAGCCGTCACATAAAATGCATAGAGCTTGTAACCATATGTTTTTGCTTGACAAAAAGCTAAAACTCAAGATCAATTTTCAATATGGAATGCACAAATTAACACTTTAAAATGCACCACAATATGTACGGCTTGGCAAAATTTGCAGAAATAGCACGTTTCGAGATATTAACTGATATCTTTGGATTCGACCTTAAGGTATTCAATCATTTTGATTAAAAGACTGATTTCTCATAAAACCACAGTCTGTTGGAGGCGCAAAGCCAATGACATTTGAGCATTCATATATTTTCATAAACTTTGAACAATGTCAGTGAGACACCTCTTCAATCTTGGCCACACAACAGCAGGGTATTCAATCTTTCTTTAGCTTAAGACAGAAAATTTGAATATCAGCATAGGGTTATTAATGTGACAGTTCACATGGTGTGCACCATGTTGATTCTTAAAAAGCAGATCTGTGGAATGTATAGAGCACTCTGCCTTGCACTCTTGCTGTTAAAAATCCAACAGAAAGACTTAAAATGATTTTTTACAGCTTGATTGTTGCACTTTTTAGTAGTAAAACATGAAGAAAATTGACTACGGCTTTACACCTTGGAAGTTACTGGTGTTATTTCTATGATTATATCATCTGCTGTGTTTAATATTGAAGATGTACAACACGGATCTCATAGCGTATTATTTAATTCTTTTTGTTTGTAAAAAATGGCATTAGCAAGTGACTAAGCAGCCATGCAGTTAAATATTTAGTTACTCCGCCTCCCCCTTTTTCTTGGCCGACTTAGTGTCTGTCAGAATTTATAGCATTCCAAATAAACAAATAGACACACCCCCCCATGCTTATTTCTTTAAATTCAGATTTTTAAGTAATGTAATGTTGTTCAATGTAAGCATGTCATTTTACGTTACATCATGTTGTAGGTCAGATGCAATGTAACTTTTTATGATGCATTGTAAATGACAAAACATGCTGCAATATGTGATATATATTGGTACGTGCCCCTGATAACATTGCTTTTTCTTTAGAGTGTTGTCGCCTGAGCAGCTTGGGAGAAACCAGATGGGCTGCGAGGGGAAGATGAGCAATTCTGTCTTGCCCAAACTGCAAATGTGACAACACACTGTTAAGACAGGAGACAGTGAGGTGCATGTGTTAATATAATACAAGGCACCCGCAGATGTCCCACAGTTTTCATTTAAAAAGCCCTGCTAAACAAACAAAACCCAGAATCTCATCCTATTTCAGTGCTAGTGGGAAGATCTGCTATGACTGTTGTACAAGGTGGGGTAGAAGTCTGATTCCTTTCAGACCCACGGGTGCCTGCTAATAAATGCTGACTGCTCCTGTCCAGGAAAAAAAGACAGGGAAAGCGTTTTGCAATTCAGCGTTCCAGTTCCCTCAGCAATTCCAAATTTACTGTAATAATTTAATATTTCTATAGCATCTCCTATCTCAAAAGATATTGAAGCCTGTTAAAGTCTTCCAGTACATCCAGAAGACTTTGCTCCCCACTGAACACCAGCCATAGCTGAGGTGAAACTTGTAGGATTTTAAACAGAGAGCAACAACATTACATGACTAATGTCATTTTCAGTTTAAACCATAGGGGAAACCCAGATAAGCATAATGTAACTAAAAAATATTGGAATTTTACCAGGACATCCTTATTTTTGGAAAATGTGCTACAGGAATCTGCCAGAAGTGTCTCATCTGAAAAATTGCACAGCATTTCCACCTGCATGGTGCCCCACACTGATAGCAACAAATGTAGCAAAAATTCAATATTCTTAATGGCTTGAAATGTCCTAGTTTGGGGAATAAAAGGCCTTTATTCCATGGTATTATGACCATGTGTGTGAATTGTTCAACATTATGCTTTCACTACTATTAATTTACTCTCATTGTGTCTTTAGACGGTGAGCCCTTTCAAGGGGTTGCTTCCCTCAGCTCCCGTGTTTGTACAGGGCCTGGCACAATACCCCTAAAAACAACTACAATATATAAATTGAAAATAAAAGAGTGCTAATACTGTTTACTGCCATGCAGGGGTACCGTTTCGTTGCTGACTCAGAGGCAAAAGCAGCATGAAGAGTCACATCACTAACTTTCCTGTGCGCTTGAACCTCCTTTGAATGAAGAATTCTCCTATCCCATCTCCACCTCAGTTTCCAAGATTAATGAGGTTGTAGGCATACTGTTAGACCTGCAGGGCAATTTGTGATGCTGGTTTAAACAGTATTACCCATTCATGTGTTTGGATGTGCATGTATTTCTCAGTTGATTACATAGGGGTTTATTGTTGTGAGGTTGGATGGACTGAATTTTTCACAAATGGCAACATTGCACACAGTTACCTAAATAAAAAGTAGTAAAGTACAGCCAGAAGCCTATAAAAAAAGCCCCACACAATCTTAATAATTGTGCATATTTGGAGGGGTGTAGCTATGTAACTTTTTCCAACAAAAAAACAGATTTGCTTTCCATTTGGTTTTTAGTCTCACTCCATATCTTTGGAATGGTTTACTTTCTCCTGCCTGTGTAGTTGAACAAGTTTTTGACAGAGTTTTTTTAAGAGTTTTGTTTGAGTTCGGTTCTCTTCAATAGTAGGAAAGTGAAGGCAAA
>VZSZ01004057.1:1058900-1097603 GCA_013398815.1 Ibidorhyncha struthersii
GCAGTAGGAAATCATTTGGTGTAATGGTAAAAACACCTTAACTTGAAGAAGAAAAGCTGTTATTTTATGGTTTTGAGGTCTTTATTGAAGGCTTCTAGCAGTGAAGGTTTTTCTTTCTTTTTCCCTGTACTTCTAAGGAGAATGTCGCTATATAATGGAAGAATCTACAGGACAAAATCTTTCCTATTTTAACACAGATACCATGTCACTGCCTCTCCTCTACTTGTGCAGTTGTGATGAAAGCTATATGAATGGCTGAGCTGTTTCGAAAGACCGTATTTTCATTCTGTGTAGAGAATAAATGTGGGAAGGCTAAAAGCTTATTGATGCTTCTTCTTTTTCCACTAACTTTTCTTCTTCCTTATTCAGCTGCAGTAGAAATTGGGTGGGAATTGATAATCCTTTAGGAATGTAGCTTTTGACACTTATCTGGTGGATGATAATTAATGCATTCCAAGAGGATTATCATAGTGGACTGTAGTTATAGAAGAGTGACATTCCATTTACATGGAGTGAAACTTTAATATATGGCTGTCTCTACCACGTACTTTTAGGAGAAATCTTCCACTTTTCAGCTCCAGTCAGCATAGCTCCACCCAGTCCAGCTGTAATGAGAGCAACTGTAGGCACAGGCAGGTTTTACTGGTGTGTTACCAAGCCTTGAAAGAGCAGAAAAACAAAACAATATTATTATTAACACAGTATGTATTTAATTGTTTTTGAGATATTCAGGATGAAACATTTTATGTTTGTTGGCTTCAAGAGGAGCAACATTTGCAAAGAATTTGAAATAGAGGATGAAGTCTGTGGGAAATGGGATCAAGAGAGTTATTTGATTTTTGGAAGCAGCATTTTTAGTATAAATTCCACTGTAGTATTGCAGTGGAATGAAAGTTTCATAGACAAGTTACTCAGAACTGGAGTATCTTTAAAAACTGTGTGGGCTGCAAAGTGCTGTATTCCTTCACTAAGAAAGTCAATATTTCTATAATTTATGATAATGCTTTTGGGCGAGGTTACCTGATCTGCTCTGCTGTCTATCAGAAGGACCTATGAGGAGCAAAGCAGCCCCTTTTCCTGAAATCAAGGGGATTTACGAACAACTTGCCCATCCCACCACCATATGGGGCTGGAGTCTGTCCCCCATCATGGGTCTGGGGAACATTTTGACTCAGTTGAAATGGTCAGTTTCCATATGGTTTTGATTAGTTGGGTTGTCTAAAATTTCCCGTAGCATTGGGAGATGCATGGGTTTTGCATCTATTTAAAACAGAGAATCTTGAGGAGGATGATAGCTATAAATTATTGCCTTTAGGTTCCAAGTGTTGCAGAGAACTGTATGACAGCATCAAAAAGGCTATAATAGACAATATGGTACTTTGCTGTACAACCAAGCTAATTTTTATACCTTAGAGCAATAGCCCACTATGATTCAACTGCAGAAAAGTTGTTAACATGCGTTTGAATGTACCTTTGTGTTTGTACTTCACTCTCTTAAGTTAATCTTATGGAGGAAGTGTTATTAGCCACCAGACATTTGTCAGGATGGGCTTTGTTTTCTTTTTCACTGCACTGACTTCTGCATTGCGTTGCAGATGCTATATGGATGCTAACATGCTCACTGTGCTAATCCATAGCAGCATCCCTCTCTCCAGCAAGAAAAACTCCTTTCTGATATTTCATGAATATGTTTGTTTGGTTCAGTATTTGGGTTTATTGCCTGTTTATGTGGTTAACTACCTTTTTGTATGAACTACTGCCAATCTGCAAAAAACATACTGAAAAATAAATCAAAGATGTCAGGCAATTCTCAAAACTACAAGAATAGTTTCAGAATCAAAGTATTCTGTAAGGTACTCAAGTAGAGGTCAAACTCCTCCAATACATTCTGATGCACAGTAAAGATTACATAAATGTTAAATAAGAAGAATACCATCTCAAAAAATACATTGCATTTAGGTAGAAAACAAATTTGTGTCATTGAGTTGTAGATGTAGGAAATGGAAACAATTTATGGGATCCCCTAGTCGAACCCACATGAGGTACAAGATTACTGAATAAAATAAGTTTTGTAGTGCTCTGTCCGGTGTTTGCAGTGAAAAGCAAAGATCCATTTAAATTGAAATTTTAAATACGTTCAAAAAGAAAGAAAGACTCAACATTTATAAGAATCAGAAACTCCTTTTAAATATCCTGATGCAAAATATATTGTAACATTGGAATTGATGCAGGGAAGAAGTTGTATTTCAATCAGTAAAAGCTTAATTTTCACCTCAATAAATATATTTCTAATGTACTATTTCATAGAACAGTATGATCCTGTTTAGATTTTGAATCTCACAGGTGAAGGTGTTTTTGCTGTATGAAAGTATCTGTTCAACAGTATGTTAATAATAAGTCAGATCTCAGCTGACATATGTTGCACTACTTCCTTATAAATTAGTATGCCTACAATGAATTTACACCTGTTGACTATATAATGGATGTAGCCCTATAATTTTAGGCAGGACCTGATCAAAAATTCTTGGCAGTCCATGGGAAATCTTTTTACTGATTTCAGCGGGGTTTGGATCAGACCTATAGAACTTTATATGAAGGGCAGTCCCAAGGCCATCTTCAAGACCAGACTCGCCTGCTGCACAGAGTACAAGCTTACAGTTGCACTCTGAAGGACGACCAGAGCATGCCTTTAGGTTTTCACATGCTGCAGCATGCCCAATGGATTGACGTGTTGCCGGGGTGCCTGACTAGCCGTCCACAGGTGGTGTGGCAATTATGTGAGAGGCAGAGCAGAAATACCTACCATGAGCGCAATGAATATGGGAGATATTTTCAAACTAAGAGAAATCCTGGAACAAATACAGCAGCGAAAGTCTCCTTGATCTCCCATTATTTTTCACAGCAATGTTCTTCTCTCTTTTTACTTTGTCCTGATTTATTACATATCTATATTGTTATCTTCTTTGCACTTCTAAGATCTCCATTTTATCTGGCCCCATTGGAGGGCGCCATGACAATTTGATGTTTCTTGGCCCCTCACTTCTAAAAGGTGAGGGTTGCAGTCTGCTGGCTTTTTGACATCAGGGAAATAGTCCTAGATAACTCTGCAGCTGAGTGCAGCAAAAGTAGTGTGGTACCTAAACGATTCAAAATATTTCAGGTGAAAACTCAGTCTCATCATTACCCTGATGGCCCATTCTCTCCTCCTCCAAAAAAGTAAACAAAAAGCATTCATACATATGCTACATCTGGCTTGATTTCTTCTTCTCTTTCAGTGTTTAGGTTCAGATAGTAGTAATAATTAATAATATAATGGCTCTGAGACATTTATTTCTTCTCTCAAAAAGCAAGCAAGTAAATTTATTCTTTCACAAAAGGACATCAGTTTTAAAGTGTATAGGGAAAATGTATCAAAATATTAATTAGACTTTTCTTTTGTTTTGCTAGTTTGCATTAGACAGATGGAATTCTGATCTTTAACAGCATCATGACTCATGAAACTGCTTGTGTACTAAAATGCCATTATTAACACAACAGTAGTTTTCAGCAGTTGGTAATTATTGGCATAATTAAACATTTATCAAGAAACAAGTATTTATCATTCATTAAACTTTCATTAAAAATCCATCTTAGCACAAGCTAGATTAGCCAGTGATTTTCAAGAGATAACTTCTTAACTTCTGGCAGGAATGTAGAGCATTTTGATAGCAAAGAAAGTCATGTATAACACAACCTTTCAGGTTTTGTAAACAGTTATATCCTTTCAGATATAGGAGTGTTATTTTTAAGCATTCTATAAGACTCGGACAAGAAAGTACTTAGCTATTTTCTTTAGGGTTTACCAAGTTTGGCACTTTTTAAGTGTGTTTGGGAAAACAAGATGCCCTTGGCTGTGAGAAGCCAGTGCTAAGTATGCTTTATAACTCCAGTTACATGACTTAAATTCCCCCAAAGCCTGGTATGTTTACATATATTGGGACACTGAAATTTAGTTTTTTGAATGGACCATCTCATAAAATCTGCCTTATAGTATTGCAAAAGGGTGGAATCTCAGACTAGATATTTGTAATGGGGAAATTTTGAAGAGCTGTCTGGTCCTGATAGAGTATTTTCCAACACTTAGTACGACCCGTCGCTGAAGAGGAAAATATGCATGTTTTATTATTTAAAGGAACGAGACCTATTGTATCTCTGAAAGGTTTTGGTTTTATTTTGTGGAGTGGAGTATGAGACATAATTCCTGGTCTGTTCAGTTTTGATTGATTCGTTTAGATGGCAGATTCATTATTTTTTTGCCATGTTTAGGTATGAATAAAGGTGAAGTAATTTCTGTGCATTTCAACATGCAAAGAAATAAGGTTAGTCAATGCCGTGTAGTTCTCTCTCATTCCAATTTTCTTTTTTAACTGTTTTTAAGTCTTCTCTCCTTGGTTATTTGTTATTTTCCTTGGTCCTCATTTGCTATTCCCACTAACGCTTATTATCGCAGAAGCACTGGCTTACTTAATCTAGCCAGCTACCGACTGGCTATTTTTACTTCCCAGTCCTTTGTTTCTTCTCTTGCTTATAGGTATGATAGGATATATTACTTAACCCCTCCTACACAGTCACGATTTTGCAAGAGGTACCAATTTGGCAAGGTTAGTGTAAGTTTAAAATGTTCTGATGTGATTGTCTAGATTGTGGTGGAGAAAAACAATATTCGGTGAGCAAGACTGTCTCGGAAAGCTCCTTCACATACATACGAGTGCTTCACATCTTAGCCCATATTCAGCAACTTTGTTTGTGTTTTCTCTTGGGCGAAAAATTTACTGTATCAGTGCTTTTATGTCACAAGAATGAATTGAATTCGTACCCTTTAGTGCAAACAACAATAGACAGAGTGGTAACCTAGTGGAAAACAAATAGACGCCCCGTCCCTTTTGGGGATTCAGAGAGGTTCAGAAAGATGGAGCTGACGGTAGAGAGGTGGCAGATAAAAACAGGCCGAAGCAGGAAAGAATCCTGCGGTCATTTATTACCATGCCATCTTCATAGTGTTTGCTGAACCAAGGTGCAGAGTAATGATTCAGACAAATGATGTTAATAATAATAGCTGGCCCTTTGGCAAAAATGGAATACCTAGTATTGCAGCATGAGACCTAATCAGATTCTCCAAAACTTGCTTCAGACTGATAGAATTTTTTGTTATCAGGTTTTCCATCAATTGATTCTCCTTGGATACTGTATTTTTAAAGGAAGCAAACTGATAAACAATTATTTTCCATTAGGGAAAGAAAACCCAAGATTTTAAATATTTTGATATTTAATGTGTCGCTTAAAGCTAGTTTTAAATATTGTGTTATTTCTGGTTTATTTTTGGTGGAATTTGAACTGTTAAAATCAGTAATATCTACAAGATACTTTTAGTAGTCATGGATTACTTCATCACATTTAGAAACTTTCTGGAGTTCATTATCTCTTTTTTTCATGTAATCAACAAAGAATTCACCTTATTTATTGTAAGTGAATAATAGCGAGTATGCTTTACAGTATTTTTTGTTGCACACAGAGTATCCTCGTTAAAAGTGAGCTCCATGTGAAGCCTAGCTATGAATTTTAAACAAGGGGTAGTTGCTAGTACTGCTGATCTGATTAATTGCTTTGATATGTTGTTAGGTATTTGTACATAAAAGAACATTTTCACCCAAAAAAGCTTACTAACCATTTTGTACTGTTCAGATATGACATGGTTTTGTTGTTCTTTTTAATAATACCTGCAGTTTTTAGGCATATAGGTTGCAATTATTTTTATTAGCTGCTGTTCCGTTAACAACATAACCAACATCTGTTTTAATCTAAACATCATCAGACTTATTAATTAGGTACATTTTGGCATCAATTTATCACACGTGCTTTGACACTTTTGATACTTGAAGCATAAGCTATTATGTGTAATGAAAAAAAAAAGTATGATTTGGAGTCAGTGTTATACATCATCTGTAGGGGACAATTATGTTGGCATGTGGGAGGTTAATGTACGCACTCTAGATTCCTTTGCTTGATTTGCTGTTTTCTTCTTCATAACTCTAGGTAAACAGTTTGTGCTGCCATTTAATGCACAGGTTAAGTGTAGTTGCAGGCTATTATACATCATTAGAGTAAGTAATATTCAGCTGTGGAAGAAAGATGGAAGCTTTTCACTTGTAGCCACTCGGACATTTCATTTTTCATCTAGTATGCCACTGCAAAAATTAGTTGTGGCAGGCCTGATGTAATTTATAGCCTGGTACCCTGAAATTAAGCAATGAATCACACCATTTTGGCTGATTAGAGTTAATGCATTTTTCCCGATGACATATTTTGTAAAACAATGCAGTTTATTCTAAACTTTGCCTTATCAGACCTAGTCATTTCTCACGTCAACCTGTGCAATGGATTGTACCATGTACAGCGCACTCTATCACCAGATTTCCTTTGGTGTTGTACTATAGTTATCTTCCAGTTTAAAGGGACAGCCTTGCCTTTCTTTCCTGATTTTNTAATGATCAAGTGAGTAGAGACCATTGGATTGTGCCTCAGGCCTTCGCAGTCTGGATCTGGTCAATAACAAATTTATTACTAATCAAATCCAATAAATACAAACCAGCATACATTTATTTTTATTTGGCACCTAGCTGGTCACAGAATAATAACAGAACAGGTGAGTCAGAGACTGCCTTTCAGAAGAATGTGCTGTAGCCGACGCGTACAGCTCTTAAAGCTCCTGTATGTTACAGACAGTCAGGCCCCAAGAAGCCTCGTTGTGTATGTCTGATTACTGGTGGGCATTGTGTCCCACTTGCCTGTGGAATATATTAATGATGCCAGCTCTTGAGTTTGGAGAATTCTGTTAGCTGAGATACTTTGTGATAGGGAGAGGTATCACTGCAGAACAGGATCTATAGGTATTAGTGTCAAGAAGAATAATGTCTTCCTTGCCCTTTCTGCTGGGTTATTGCATGGGTTATACAAAGACTGGGATGAGTTAATAGAAACAAAGAAACTAAAGGTGTGTGGGGAGGGGAGCAGAATCAACAACATAGCTGAGACGTGAATTTTACTGTTGCCAAAAATAATGTGCGACTGTTCTTTCCCCCCAAAGCACTAACGTGCATAAGAGCACATGACATAATCATTGCAGGCATCTTACACCATGTAAAACTGACACGGACAAACAGTGCATAGCTAAAGTAAAGCTGACATTCAGTATCCAGGATTTTTGTGTATTCTGATTTTTTTATATGTGTGTGCATGAAATTTAACTAAAACTTCTCGATGCTGCAATTTGTTACGCAGACACATTATGAGTTACAAAGCGTATGCCAGAGATACAAGCTGAATAAAATGATTGGGAATCTTTAACGATATGAGAAGTGCAGCTTATGTAGCTTGAAAGTCAGGTAGTACAAAAATTCCTTCTTTCTTAGCTGCTGGAGTCCCCGTAGTTTTGAATGGTTTCTGGAAAAACCCAGAGCCAGTCTGCAACGTGTAGGAGAAAAAGGCAGCGCACCTGCAAGACTCCAGCCTACCTTGTTCACACCCAAGATAGGAGAAAATGATTTATTGTCTGTCCCTTGAATTTCTGTGAGCGTTCTGTCTAAACTTTAAAAGCAGATTACATTTGCGATTAAACCTTAACAAATGTTGTTTTAACTAGACTGCAATATATGTTATTGACAACAAGCTTTTTTCCCCCCCTGAAAATAACATTGGTGCTTAGGCATGCAATTTACAAAAATGACAAGGAAGGGTGGTACTTTTCCCAAGGTGAATGTGAGTTGACTGATTAGCTGGTATTTTAACTTAGATTCTTGCAAATTACAGACATAAGAAACCCTGCAATTTATATGTACTTTGGAAGTGAAAGCTTTAATCCCATGATTCATGAAAGTAAAGTGGTAATAATTTAAGTACCATATTTTATTTATCCCTCAGAGTTGTCAGCTGATACCAGAAGTATTCTCACTATTTTTGGGTTGCTGCCTTTGGCCACCTAATTGCTTCTTAGGAAGTAAGAGGGAAATTGCTTATATAACTACATGGATTGTCTTTGGCAACGTCAAGCCAAGGCATCAATCAGTCCATCTGGGTAAAATCACAAGCTGACTCCGATATTGCTAAATATTTATACTGTCAAATACACACAGACATCCAGATGAAAAGAGGCATTCATTAGGAATGCTCCAGCTTGTCAGTTTAAAGATGTAGATTAGAGCAAAACCTCCCACTATGGTACTGAGTGCTCAGGAAAAGTCTATATTTAGCCATTCTGAGCAATAAATATCATCATATTGCCTCATTTAGGTAAATAGAGAATAAATATTGTCAAGATGATCTAGAGATAATGTAAACAGATCCCTGTTCAGAGTCTGTGTTACTAGGGTAAATTCCAGGACATTGGTGTGCTGCTCATGCTTTTTGGTTTAACCCTTTTTCTTAATCGCGTTCCCCTCCTCTTTACAGTCACAGTAAGATTTGTTCCTTGCAGATGAGAAGGGAAGGGGGGGGAAGATGAGGTGGGGTTTCTTTTAAAACAAAAGGTGATTTCAAATTCTAACCGAGTTATTACATTAATTAGTAGTTTTGCTCTAATATTTTCTTGGCACTGCTAAAGGCTGCTGCTGCAGCTGCTGGAAAATACAGATATCTGTAGCAATGCTGAAGCTCATCCCAGAGTTTAACACGGGAACTGACAAAGCCCATCAGTCAGAAGAACATCACAGCTCTGAGGTTAAGACATGATTTCAAGAGTACACGCAGTTAAGACTCATAGTAGAATTTCTTTTATAGCACATTTTTTTCTGTGATAAGATGAGGCATATTGCAAGAATAAGCGATGAAAGATCAGTACTTTGACGAGAATTAAGTTACTGTCCTGCTTTAAAGTGGGTGGCTTGTCCTGACAAATTAAGAGTAAAATTTGTTCACTATACTGTACATACAAAAAAAGATAGCAGAAGGATTTTTTTTACCTTTTGGTGAAGGCCTGTGCCTTCCTCTGTACAATTGGCACCTTGGAAACTACATACAAGGAGAGTAGTGACTGACGTCAAAGTTTTAGTTAATTAAACTAGATGATTTTTTAGATTAATTATTAACATCTCACTTTATAACTAAATATCTGTAATTAATCAGCAAATCATAATGTGGAGACTAATTAACTTCAAACTCAAATCTTAACAGAAAATCCATATTACTATCCAGCATCATTAATTACTCTAGTAATCAAAGTTATCCCTCATGGGATTTGATATAAAGCTTTGTAGGTTTATAAACCAAGCTATTATCACAAAAAAAAAAACATTTTGAAAGCAGCTTCAAATAGTATTATAGATAACTAAAGTATTAGATTGGAAATTTAAACAAGTTTTCATTTTGTCTGTATTACGTTATCAATAATCCACTCCCTGATGCTGGGTAAGTAACTAAGAGAGTACGCATCTCTTCTCACCATGTGTATGCGGGTGTTGGGTTGGGTTTTTTTTGCCTTTTGGAGGTACAGCAGTAATTTCTGTCAGAATATTCATTTTTCAGTGTCTTATTAAAAATATGCCACACTTTCCAGTAGCTTTTGCTGCGGTGCTATCCATGCTAGTTAGCTGTTTAAGAAATGAATTAACAGCCATTTATGTCCTGGCATTATTCACAAGAAAATACAAAAAAAACATATGTTGAGCTTTAGGATACAGGGAAATCTTTAGCTGTTGGTTAGTCAGTGTTCATTGGAAAAAAGGACAAGGTAGGGCTGTTATGCGAGAAAAACTCACCCCAAACAAATCTTACTTTAATTAGCATGGACATCACAACTAGAAAGATTTGGAATGTGTTCATTTTAATTTTTAATACACAGGAAAGCCAATAGTACCATAGTAGCAAACTGAAATCCCTTAGCTGTTTTTCATTTAGAAAGTTAGGAGTTAAATTGTGTCTAAAATCCACATTTCAATTATTTTATCACCTAATCTTCCAAGTACGCACATCCGATACTGTTCTTTTGTGTGGCAGCTGTAAAAATCGTAAGCAATTTTTACTGTCAAGGAAACTCTGAATAAATAGAGGCTGTTAACTTAGGCAGATATCTGAGGTTATTTGGTGGCAATCAAGAACTCACAGCACTTCAACTAATGGGTTATGATCAGAAACTGTTCCTAATAGCCAGCTAGACGGATCTGAATATGAAGATTTCTATAATTTTGTTGTCAGCTTGTGATGTACTCTAGTGCTAATTATTTGGAACAATTATGTTTTCCTAATAACAAAAGAAGAAGCAGTGAATTAAGCAGGCTTACCTTCAGATCTTTAGATAACAGTTTAAATGCACTTGCCATTAAGAAATAACATTTCTTTTTCCTGTATGGAACCCTAATTATTGAAGATGCTTGTCTTTTAAAATCTACTTCTACTTCTTTTAAGCATGTTCAATGTGTCAGTTTACACTGATGACTTCAGTAACTAGTATTTTCTCAGTCTTAGGTTTATGCCTGTACCTCCCATAGACTGCTTACTTCATTTGGTTATTCAAAAACCATAATTAGTGCAGTAATTAACATGTGGATCCTTCAAAGGAAGACTGTTAGAATCGTGGGACGTCTCTCATCATTCTTACTGATGTATAGATGATAAAAAGACTTAGGTTGAGGTGACAACAGGATTTGTATTACTGCACATTATCTGAGCTGCAGGGAAATTCAGACAGAACCGTGGTCCATGGAGCCTTTCCTTTTGAAAAAAGTAATTATCCACACTGTTTCTATAATGTAAGTAGGTGTTATCCTGCATTTGCAGCTGTCAAATCATTTGTTTTAAAACCATTATTTTATACCTTACAAGTACTTGAAAGTTTGGGGTTTTGCACATTCTCTTTTAAGCGATTACAGAAGTGGGGTGCAGCAAATGCAGCAATAAAACCAACAATAATAGTAATTTATATAAGCATAACAGATTCCTTCTTGACAGTTGATTTCAGAGATGTTTATGGTAATGTTAAGTTGATACAGTCATAAGATTACATCCATAAAGAAAAGGCCCAATTTCATTTTATTTATTTTCCCCGGAGAAAATATGTTTGTTTGTTTATTTGTTCAAGATTTCAGATAAGCTGAATCTGTTGCATTTTCGAGCCATAGTAAATCAGTTGTTGGTATTTGAGTCTCTGTATGGTTCATATAAATGTATTCCAGTATTTCTCTGGGATGCTTATAGCTGATGTCTTCAGCTTCGATATACAATGTTTTAAATTAGGGCATTAAGGAAATTCACATTCCTTACACAAGCCTTAACTTTCTGTAAGTAGTGATCCTCTTTTTCACATTCACTGACATATGCCAGAAAAATTCAGTATTTTACCCTACAGGCAGCCCATGGGACTGGGATAAAATGGCCTCTATACATAGGGTATGACTTTATTTGCTAAAGAGGTTATTTGAAAAAGCCCTTAGGGTACTGCTGCCCTTTTGTCCCTCAAACTAGTAGGGGGAAAAATATAAAAGGAACTACACAGTAATCCCTTGTAGACAGGTGACCTTAAGCCAATTCCATACTGTAAGGTTTGTTTCCATTTAAACTAAAACCAGACAAAGCAAAAAAGCAAATTGCAGATTTTAATCTGTTGCAGAAACATTGCAGTATTTTTTTCTGTAAATTAATATCAAATATAGACAAGTTTTACTGCAAGTTCATAATATTTAGTATTGTTCTACATAATTTAATTTAATGTTCTATAGACGATGTGTCCTATATTCTAGCAAAAAGAGCATCTGAGGACTGATGGAAATAACCATAGCCCTGTTTATTTCAGGGAACCTGTGCAGGACTTGACTTTCCTTACTAGTGTTTAAATCCTGCAAATACAGCCAAGCATAATTAAGCAAAAGTATGTAAACCTTCTAATTCCAATAGCAGTATTAACATATTCAAAATCAGTCAACTGGGAAAAACTGCAGTCACATTGGTTCTTTTTCCCATCCTTCTTAGAGCTGACTGTTGATCGAAGTTAACAGACCTACAATCAAACTAGATCAGAGTTATCACGGGGTCGTGGTCCACCGCAGGTGCACCATTTTGTGATGGTGTGTTTGGTATTTAAACCTGTGCTCATCCGCGAGAGTTTTACAAAGAAAGCCACCATATTGCTCTTTATATGGTGTGGTCGGCAATTGTTAAATACGTACCATCCCAATTAGATACTGCTTTCCAATGGGCAGTCTTCAAAATAAATTATGAACAGCAGCTCTGGACCCACTTCAGGATAGCCTCTAATAAGTCACAGGTGTGACATCACTGAGCACTGTAATTAATGGGTGTTATGCCACTCCCTTGACTTATGAGTTTTTCAGAGGCTTTTAATTACTTTTGAGTTTAAGCCGTTCTGGCAGAATTTTGAAGGACCTCCGGTGGCAGCCTATTCAGAATGAAACTGTTCTAGTGACATTTGGAAAAAAAGAGCCACTCTGGTGGCTGAAGGAAAATGTTTCAGCCGTTCTTCACGCCTGGTAGTCTAGAGGGAGGTTAAGGGAAACAGCTTCTGTCGACTGCTGCAGGCACTTAGTTACTGTGTTCCCCTTCTGCATCTGGGGAGGAGCTGTAAAAATTGTGGTCAAATCCATATATTATATAAAATAAAAGAGAGAAAAACATCTGAAAAGCCAAGAATGGCTTGAAGGCTTATCATGATGTCATCAACCTGATTTTAGGTATAGAAAAGCCATTGTTTCGCACGTGAGTGCAGACTTCATGTGACTGATAGAGTAAATACAAAAGAAGAAATGCCATCTTTTGTCACCTATCGAGAGTAAGTTATAAATGATCACCAGTTAATCAGCATTTAAAACAGTATTCTTTAATTTCAGTGCCAAAATCCAATAGCAGAAGAATTTCCCCCCTCGTACACACACACCAGAATGCACATATCATAATATTAAGCTAACTCAGGTGTAAAGCTTTGTTCTCTAAACGGCTGAATCTACATGTCATTGTTTATATGCAAAACCACACATATTTCTCCATATGTTGGCACCATATTGGTCTTATCACCACAGCATTCCCTCCTCTTCAGATGATCTTTTGTTATAACATTTATTTTTGTGAGGCAAATAAAATATAGTAAAAGTAAACCAATTATTTAACCAAATTACTTTGATCGTTGGAAACTGACAATTAGTGGTACAGCTTCTCAGCAGTGAAATCCACACAATAGAGCAGACTGCAAAATTCTGTACTGCAGCATACATTGATGTAGTGCATTTATTTTGTGTAGCAAGCTGTGAGAGAGGAGGAGAAAAGTGCAGATGACTGAAGTCCATCTTGATTAACTATTTTTCTGCATCTGTGCTTTGTGTTGTAAGTTGTTTGGGTTTTATAATTGATTGTTAATATATCGGGACAGCTCTTCACAGAAACCTTGATGACTGATGCCAACACTTAAAGCATATACACGTGGGTACAAGATGATCGGCTAAGTTAGAGACTTGGCAAACTACACTTTGTAATTTTGATTTCTAGTAAATGTGGATGACAAACAGGTTAGTTCAGTTACCTGTAATGATTACCCACTTTAATAGTTCCACCTTTTGCACATGGATTAGGGGGGAAGTATTAAAATTATATGCACCGGTACACCCCCATGATTTGAGTTTATTCTCAGAGCTTGAATGTATCAGCTCTTCCATGAAATAGCTGTGAGTTAGTAGAGCATTCTGGGTATTGTCATGCAAATGAGGCCACCAAACATACCACTTTGCTTCCAAATTGCTCTGCAGTGACAAGTAGCTTTTAAAACTGGAGCAGGGTTTCCAAGCTAAGTGGTCAACCCTATATATCCTCTGAGATCCACTTTCTAAAATAGGTGCCTATATACGAGGTCCTAATTCCACATCTGAGTGCTCAGATTGGCACTTACTACATACCAGTACATCTCATTCTAATGCAGATTAAGGTGTTCCTTTATACTTGAGTATTGTGTTTCTCCCACATTCATACAATAGGGGAAAAAAAAAACAAACGAAAAACCAGAAGAGGCATGTAGCACTAAGAAGTTGAGTTTGGTCTGGTATTCAGCAACTCTTAAAGCCAAGGGTTTGTGATATATCACTTCAACCAGTACAAATTTTAGTGCTACAGCAGCTTCTCAGCAGCACTCAAGAACTTAGCCAATAGGTCATGAAGAAAAAACAAGTCCTCCTCTGCCTCATGGTTCACAGAAAATATCCAAAGCTAATAATCAGAAGCTATGTTAGTCTAGTTTCAGGACCAGTTTCAGAACTGATAAGAAAATATGACAGACATTTCTCTCTCTCTGTAACAAAACAAGTCCATCCCAAAAACTTCTCTTTGCTGCACCTGTAAAAAAGAGGTAACTTTTAACCAGCATCTTAATGCCAGTTGGAAGCCAGGACGGATCTCAAAGCACTGGCATTAAATGATGAAGAATGATCAGAATCCAGATTATTGTTTTTGTTTTAATCCAAAATTGTCTTAATCACGTTGTGAATCGATGGAAATTTTGTCCATGCCCGGAATGGGGCCACAATTTTACTCTTAACCTCTGACCCGTATTGTTCAGTGTGCCATGCACTGGGGGTAACAAAGCTGTAGATACAAATCGCAGGGCTGTCACAGGGATGGAAGTCCTGGATCTTCTGGCCAAGTAAGGATTTATAAAAGCTGGTGGAGACAGTGGGTACAGGATTGCTGCAATGCTAGAAGAGCCGGGCTTCTCAACCCCTCTGCAGCCCAGTGTCAGCTACACTGTCAGTGTGGTGTTGCATGTTGCCTCATAAAATGGTCTTTTAAATATAGATTTGAGTATCTAATTTGAAGCATTCACATTAGAAAATCTAGATCTTAAGGACTGCACAGCTAGTTAGGTCTTTTCCTTCATGCATCTCTGTCCTCATAAGTAGGAGCTTTCCTGGGACGACTGATTAAAGTTATGAAGAGGGTTACTTTCAGAGTTCAACTTTCTGGTGTTTGCTGCACATTTAGATGGTACCCTGAACTCTACAGAGCAAATTGTCCTCAGAACATCCCAACATGTAAATCTCTAAACATTCTGGTTTAAAATAGTTAATGTTGGTGAGAATGTATTAAAAAAAAAAGAAAAAGAAAAATAATGATTTTGAGTAAGAGCTATTGCAATTGCCATTAATTTTTTTTGTTGTGTGTTAGCTACATTATCTCCCAGTGTCTTTTGGAGCTGTTATTTAAGTAAAACTTGTTACATTTCCAATTATTCCTTTTATTACAAGTGCTATTTATACATAAATTGGAGCAGATCATGATGCAGCAAAGAACTTTTTATACTGCATAGACTGTGCAGCAAAATAATGCATTATCAGCATTACACGCCTCAGTGAGAAATGTTTGGCTGTTTTAAATCTCATCATTATGAGAAGAATTTAGTATCCAGATACAGAGACTTTACTCGAAACTTTTGAGCTAGACTGTTGTCATCTAACTGAAAATGAAAACTTGTTTGTGATAATTAGACGAGGGGGGATTAATGGAAGACCCACGCTATATGTACTACTTAGATGCAACTCCGCATCAGCCAGAACATGGCTGCATTCATTTTTGCTGGCTTGCTGTAGGACAATCCCAGAAATAACTGGCAGTCCATTGCCCTCCTGCACTTAAACCCCTTGTCTACAAACATGATGCAAAGTGAAGGTGATTGGGGTTTCATAAAAATGAAGCACACGGTGTGACAGACCCATCTGTGCCAGCTTTATAAAACAAAAGTGCCCAATTTTATCATCGTTGCCTTTTGTTCTGCACAATGCTATTCATGTGGTGGTTTTATGAATGCTTGCCGGTGGAGTCTGTAAGCCTCGATTTATCCTCTCCTGTGCTGTCTGTTCTCAACTGCACTGCTACCTTCCCTGCCCCCACGGTTTCCTCTCCTTACCCAGCCCTTCTCCCCAGACAAATCCGAGGTAGAACCTCCTAGCAATTTTCCAAGGTTCTGGGCTCAAAGACTAAACTAATTTGTTTTTGAATTGCAGATCAAACATAAACTGCAGAGAAGCATTTAATCAGTTAGGAGAAGCAAGGGTATGGCTTGTTTAAGTCCCAGAATCCATAAACCTGTAATGATTTTATTATATTGGTGTCAGTTTTCATTATTTTCATGAATGGGTATTCCCTGCTTAATGCACAATATTTGCATCTGATGAACCAACAAGTTTAAACATGGTTTGTTTTAATGCTTTGTGAATTTGCATTCAAATTCATCAGGAGTAATTCTATTTGAAATCACACAGGGCTAAGCACAGTGGTTGTAAATCCATTCGAATTGAGATGCCAGAATCAGCCCATTAATCTACAAATCTACAATATAATTTTTGTATGGTTGATGGGCTTTTGTTATGTTTTTTTCACGACGAGGCAAAGGGGATACCAAGTGCGTGTGTGGGAGGGGAAGTGTTCGGGGAGGTTGTGATAAATTGACCAAGAGGGAGTATATCTTTGTTATGGAAACAGGCCTGTGAAAGGAACATATGAAAGGCCAGAGACCATGGTTCGAGCGTGTCTGTCACTGCCACTTGAGGTAGTTGCACGAGGAGAAAGGAAGTATTTCAGATAAGCAGGTTTCCTAATGTTTAGGATGATCGAGGTTGTCATCAGTACCTACCATTTGGTCTGCAGAGCGTCAGAGTTCACCCAGAGCTTAGAGCAGCGCTATGGCCTGTATTTAGTATTTTAATTCCTCTTGCTAAACACTCTGTTAGCTTGGATTTTTCTGCGGTCTCTTGTTAAAAAGGGAATGAATAAATGCAGGAAAGTTCACCTCCAAGAGAAACAGGGTCATTTTGGAAGGGACGGAGAGGCCTACATTACAGCAAACAGCACTTCATTTCTTGACGGCTGCAGAAGAAATCTGTACTTCTTTCAGTGACTAGCAAACGGTTTTAATTTCTGTGTTCTTAAATAGGCTGAATCATCTGAAATTAAGACGTTTCTTCAAGCTGATAGTTGCCAGATTGGAAGGTGTGTATATCATTGTCTGAGAGTGCAAAAACAGGCAGTATGAGAGGCATTACTCTGTGAGAAGAAAGGTTTATCAACATTTTCCACACTACACATTCTTCTTAAATATAACAATGAAGTTTTTTAATAAAACTTACTAAAAAAACTACAAAAATGTATAGTTATACATACTTTAGCCTTTTAAAATTGTCTTCATCCATTTATTTGAATAGGTGATAATTCAAAATGGAATTCAGCTGATACTTTTGAACATGTTTATACAGTCATTTTGCTCAGTTAGAATCAAGCTGAAATCAGTCTGAGAGCGATACATTTCGCTGGGGAAAAAAAGTGATTTTGAGCTAGGTTTGTTACTGCCTTTCTCTGGGAACAAGCAGTGCTGGCTTGGCCCTTGTAAAGCAGAAATTAAAGAGTTTAAGTCCCTGTTTTGAATGTCTCATAGACTGAGGCTACCTGAGGGTCCAACTTAGAAAAGCATTTAAACCTATGCTTAGCGTTAGCTATATGCATAGTTCCCAAAAGCCTTACTACAGGCCCCTTCTTATGCACTTGCAAAAATCGTGATGATCGGGAAGTCTACCATCTGACATCTGCGAAATGAGCTGGTAGACTTGAGTCTTTTTCATAATGAACCAGTTTCCATCTCATAAAATTCTGTAATTGCAGATGGTATCAGTGGACACCTATGACAATCTCAGCCGAGATTGCAGCCCGGCATTCCTCATTATAGGCTACATGGACACTGAACTCCTCTCTGCTCATGAACATGGGGTTGATTCATTGACAGGGCATTATCAGGAAAATTGCAATGATGTGACTAGTGCTTCACCGTGGGTAAATGGAGTACCTCAACTCTTGGAGTTGACAATAGCCTCTTGTAAGAAATGATAATACTGTGATTAAGGCACAAAGCTGGGACTCGGTACACCTGGGAATTCTTGTGTGACCCTGGCAACACACTTTTTGTTGTTTTTCACTTCTCTGCCTTAAAAGTTAGAATAATGAGTTTTCATTTTATGGTATTATTTAGTGATAAATGTATTACTAATTGTGAGCAATTCAAGTGCTACAGTTTTAGAAGCACATGGTTAGATAAATGCCATTAGATTTCAAATGTGTTCTGTTCAGTTTGCATTTGCATGTGCTCGTGCCTCGCACTAGTGAAAAGCAGGCCAATTTTATTTTGCTTCCCAATTCTGCATTGAGGAAATTAGCCTTTGATGCACAGACGTAAAAATCTTGCATAAAATGCACTCAATTGTGAAAAAGACCCTAAAAAATAACATATGGAAGAAGAAAGACATTAATTTTGGACTTTTTTAGCTTGTTCTTTTAGACACTGATATAATTTTTGTTCTGTGTACATTTTAATATGTGTATTTTCTTTTTGTAAAGAAAATTATATCATTCAAATAGCTTTAGAGTCTTTTTATTTCAGTAGTGGCACCTGAATAATGTTTTAAAGCTACATGGAGGCACACTGAAAGAAATGGTGAACCTCAACGGGTTTTGGAGCACAGGAACATACACCAAAAGATATAGCTACAAAATCTCCAAGTAGGCCTTACCTGCAGCTATTTCCACCTGTGTTGCCGTGGGCTGCTCAGAAGCAGTTTATTCTGAACATCTTTGAAATGACAGACCACAACGAGTCCTCCTGCGCGTTTTGTCTGTTATGTGCCAGGAGTGAGGAAACTGTTAGTTCACTAAACTACAGTAGCTGGAAAAAGGGTAAGAAGAATTAAAAAAAAAATGGTAGCTGAAATAAGAACCCTCTAACATATGTGTCAGCAGGAGCTGTTAGTTTCTCGGTGTTTTTGAAAATCGGACTTTCCAGGTATCTAGCTGCAGGCTTCTGGTGGGTTTTTTTGGTGGGGTGTTATCTGGTCTCTGTCTTGTCGCATATCACAAGCTTTACTGCTTCCACAAAAATGATCATAACTTCCTCTGAAATTTTGTCTACTGCACTGAAAAATGTGAACTAAGTTCCAGCAGTAGTAAAAGTGTTTGGGGTCCATTTATGTTACCACTAACGATTTTGTAGCGGGTCCTATGTAACAGCGGAATAAGAAGTGCATTCACTGCACTGTGCATCATGCTACAGACAAGTATACTAGGAACCATGGTGTTTTTAAAACCACTTGGCATCATTTAATTAACATGCTTTTAAGCATTATTTGACTTCAGTTGTAGACAGATAAATATATAATAAATCTTTGAACAAGTGCTATCAGAAGTAAGAGCTAAGTGGCATTTAAAATATATTAGAAAAATGTGATCACTAATGAGTTCTAAAATATTCCCTCTTTTTCTAGTCTAAATTAGGTCTCAGGAAGGAAGAAAATAAGAAGAGCTAACGAAATGGCCTGACAGAGTGGCAGGGTTTGTTTACTAGTCCATATTTGAATGGGATTCATGCTTCATCTGATTGACAGTCAGTCATTGCAAATTCTTTGGCTTTTTAAGACTTAAGGCGCCACGGTCTTGGGTGAACTTTAGTTCAGAATGGAGTTGTTTACAAAAGTTAACTAAGTAGTTACTGCAGAATCGTGTGCTGTGTTTCACTGAACTGTTTGGAAATGGTATGGATTTGCAGTACAAATGGTGATGAATTGAGTTAAATCATATTCTAACTACTGTGCAGTCAATTTATTCCATCTAGGAGCTTCGTCACCCTGGCACCTAGAAGCGGACAAGGTAGCTGAATTGGCTTTCCATTGCTCACCGTGTCCAAACGTCTTCCCACAGTATGGCATGAATTTTCTAGTGTTTCATCAAAATCAGATTATGCTGATCTAAAAGGGACAAAAATTTTCCTCCCTCTTCAGCATTTGCAGAGCATGTAGCCAGAATATGTGCACTTAAACCTTCAATATTTCCAAGCAAGTCAGCCTCCTAATCATTCTTGTTTCACTGTTCTGAATATTCCTTAGTCAAGATCTCTCCCCTAGCGAGGTCAAGACATAATTCGGTTGTATCTGTACCAGAACAATTTGCAGCAGACATGCCTTTGAATGTGCAATTAAAAATTGCTTTGGCCTGTTTTTTTTTTCCTGTTCTGCATTTTCATAAACCCACATGTAATTTGATGAACACTGTCATTCTTTAAATTTCTTCAGCATTACAGTTCTCAAGGGACTTCTCTCTCATCGAATGTCATTTTTGCATATTTACTTTCTCCACAAGTGCTAGTATGCAGCATCACAAGTTGAATCTTGCATTGTTATTTTTGTATTTACTTATGTTACATCCTGTTCCTCTTTGTAGTGAGGTTAACACTTCTTCCCAACTTAGTATTAACTCCGTATGCCATCTAAAAGGTGTTGATTTGTACATCTAGCTAACCAACAATTTAGGCAGCTTAGTCAACAGAGTAATATGAAAATTATTCAGATCTTGAAAGCGCAACTTTGCAGCTGAGGGGAAGCGACTCGAGGAAGGAGCTTCTGAGCATTTAGGCAGAGCTGCAGCGCAACCCCTCACGTTGCGCTTCCCTTGCAGCCCTGGCACGCACACCGTCTTAGCAATTCTTGCATCGGCAGTGCTCACCGATGGCTCAGGAAGCACCACCTTTGGTGCCTTCTGTCTTGTTTTATCTACATACAGCCTAGTGCCTTCCAACACTGAAGTGGGAGACAGCTCATTTAAGTACTACTGTATCAGTAGCACTGAAAATATATTTCTGTCAGCAGAAGGGTCAATTATATGAACAGCTCTTTCTTTGAAGTTTTTCTGGAAACATGCTGCTTCCATCCTTCACCAGAGGTGAATCATGAAAAGAAGACTTTGTCACAAACTCGACCCTTGACAGTGGTATAAAAGAGCTACCCGGCTCTCCAGCCTCTACTCCCCATCCCACCTCCCAGGGCCAGCACGTACCCTGCTTCATGCTTCCTAAGTAATCCTAGTGTTACCACTAAGGCTGTGACACTCTCAGCTGAAAAATCAGCATCTTTCCTGATGATCATCATTTTAGGCATGATAAGCCTTGATGCTGTCAGTGCCTGGGGAGGAACGAGGGTCCAGCAGGGATGAAAGCCCCTGCCTTGCACCTGGACCACCTATAACCAACCCTATTCCTTCTGTCTCAGAAGTTGTTGGATCCCTTGCACTAAGACTGACTTTTGAGGTGGGAAGTCTGACATCAGAAGCTCAGGAGCCACATTTATAATTGATTCACCTTTGTCTCATGCCGTGTACCAGTTTGTGGACAGCTGTACTGGTGGCTGGTCCTATGTTGTGGTTACATGTGTAAGGCTAAAGTGTCTGATTGGTTGTTTTTTCAAAGCACAGGTTGGCGTGACCTACAAATGATTGTAGTGCTTGTTTCCAGCTGTAGATCTATTGCAAAAATATATAAATATTATTAGCCACTGGCATTACATTTGATGCTGTAAAAACAAAGAAATAGATCTTTCTTCACTGAAAACCTGGGCAAGTCAAAGCCATAAAACCCCCTTCCCTTGTTTTCTTCTGAAACGGGATGTAATGCTCTCTCTTTCTCACTGTGCCAACCTCTACCATTTGACCAGATGTATGTCACTTCTCCAGGTTTCTTTCCTATATTCCTGAGCAGGAAAATATCAACTGTATGTCAGTGTCCAGATAAAAAGCTACAAAATTAAGTTATGAAGCTCGCCCTTTTTAGCAAAATTAACTGATCTCATATTGGCCCGGCATAGCTCCTTCCTGACAGTTTATTACTTCTAATCATATGAATCAGGGCTCATTCCAGTACGATTTTGATGAAGTCCGCAAAAGAGAGTACACTCATCTCCTCCAATGCTTTGGATATTGAAACAGAATATTTTTTTCTGATAAGATAGCACATTAATTGCTTTACTTATTAGATGAGCGTTAGCTTTTGATATAAGCCATCCAGTAGACTCCTGACACATTGCATGCTGAGAAGTCCTGTCCTTGAAGTTACTATAGCGCACAATGATCAGAACTTACCGCTGATGGTTTGTTAGCATTTAGTAGCAACGTTTTGGCAGAGGGTGACCTCTAGTACTCTCTCCAAACATTTTCAATTTACAGACTCAAGAATTTTTGCTGTCTTTGCCTCTCATTCTGTTGAAGAGGTCAGCCCTTTACAAATTTGCCACAAGAAAGAAGTTCGAAATACCCTGTATACTTAAACAGCTTAATAAGAATACAGCCACAATGAACACGCAACATACAATTCATTTTAATATTTATAGAAGAAACTCACATTGTTTTAAGCGTACACAAGCAGCTGCTGTCATTTGGCTATGAGCAGATGTTAGACCTCCAAAAGCTTCGCTGATAATTAAAATACTAACAGTTAGTGTTTTACCCCAGCTGCAGGTTCTGTTTACTGTAAATTTGATTTTAATGGTGCCTCTGTGCAGTTATTGAATAGAGGTTTGTTTTCTACTATACATACAAAAGTGTCTACAATGAAGACAAATGGTTATTTCCCATAATTTACTCTGGAAAGATATGAATATACACTGTAACATAGTTGAATTTGGAAATGAAATACAGATATGACTAGCATATTGGAAACAGTAGTTTCTGCTATCTTAACTAACAAAAAAGAACTGGGGGAACTTAGTGTTTCTAGTTATTCCCAAACATTCCCCCTAAAAACTGCTGTGCTTTTCAAATAGGTTGAGATGTGCCCTCGAGCAAAGAACAGGTGCTCCTTTTTACTGAATGGGTGCATAAATCAGAATTATAATAAATACAGGAAATCACAATACTCATATTTGATAGGTGTGCAGGAGAAAATAATTCCTGCTTGATCATTTAACAACATGATGTTTTATTTTAGGTATCCCTTACAAGTGTCTGTTCTCTTTAGTGCGTATATGTACATCAGACGTTAGGGAAGGCCAGCTACTTTCAGAATTGTGAATCCCAGGGGCCTGATTATGCAAACACAATGCATAATGCAAGCTACCATGTTTGGTCCCTTTGAGACTATTGAGGCTAACTATGGCAGTAAGCAGTACTCTTGATAAATAAATGTTTATAAGACCAGGATCTAAATGTATGTGTTCTTGAAAGACAAAAACTCTTGCTGAGATAATAATGACAAAAAGGGTTTTTTGCTTTTTTTGACAAAACAGTTACTGTCTGGGAATAGACCTATTTCAGAAATACAGATCATTTTGCTTATGAGCAGAGCTTGTGGGTTTTGTTCCCTGATTTTCTCATATTAGCATTCGTATTATTTTTCGTATTATCTTCTGTGTTCTGTCTACCCAGGAAACAGAATTCTCCGGTTTGACCAAGCATGACCAGTACCTCTTGAAATTGGGATTCTGACTTACAAGTGCTAAAAATGCACTTTCCGGTTGCACTGCGGGGGATAAAATAGCAAAAGTGCATCCATGTAGCATCAACGTCAGTTGTCCCCAAACTGAGGGCCAGAGTAGCCTTCGTAGCCAGACTGCCAGGAAATGTCCGGGCTGGCTGTCCTCATCTGCAGCTGCTAAATTGCACTGGAAGAGGTAGCTAAAATCCTCCAAATACATTCCCAATGCTCCTTGCCCATATAGGTAATTGCTGTATATGCCACAGTGAGGTTTCTGCTCACGTGCAGGAGTTGAGAAGACAAGCCTGCATTGTTGCAAGCAGGTAAAGAGGAAAAAGTAGTCTGCAAGAAAATCGGTTACTGGGCAGGTGAGGCAGTTGTAAAATCTACACGTTAACGCTGCACGTGTTTGCTGTGATCGGTGGGAGTTTCAGCACGTATATTTTTTATTTGCATAGCTTCTGTAACACTGGGCTCTATACTGTTCGTTTTTGACCTTGAGAGCAGGAAAAGAGAAACTGAAATTTTTTACAGAGAAGGCCTTTTCCCAAAGGTTAATTGGGCACTGGAGGGGAACTAAACCAAACCGAACAAACTGCCTAAACACCCTAGCTGAATGGCTCAGCTATTTATTTTGGTGGTTGTTTTTTCTTTCGTTTCTTTTTGTTGCTGTTGTCATAGTCCTCTAAGGTGTGGGAGGTAAAAATAACAAGCAGGAAATTTCAGTCTGTTTTTCAAAAAAAAAAAATTACAAAAATATTTCCTTTTACATTTTAAGGGAGCTAAAAGGACATCTGCTGCTTTGTTTAAGATACGTGAAAGGTTAAAACTTCATCCTTTATTCAAGCAATTCTTAGAAGACCTTGAAGTTTCTAAACATGATTGAATGATTAAGGACAAAGATAGAAGCCAAGGATGCTTCGAGTTTCAGCATTGAAACATGACATTACTGGATGTTTAAGTATAAAATGAACTATGAACATTATTTGGGAATTGTTTTTTTTTGTGTAATTTTCTTTTTGCTGTAATAATATACCGAAAAGAAAAAAAAAAAAAAAAAAAACTTGCTGCATCAGTATCTCTTGGGATTTATGTACTTTGTGTCAGTGGTGGATTTTTTTTAAGTCTCTCAGGGAGCTGGTTAAGTCCCCCATAGGTATACTTATTTGTACTGCTTTACAAATATTTGCTGCCTTTGTGGACGTAATAGTTCTGACAAAGCCATTTTGGGTTGCTGATTTATTTCACCACTTGGTTTGACCCGTCCTATTTTCTTTCCTTCAGCAGCAGACATGAATGAGCCTTTACAACCTCTTTTTTAGTAGCTTAACTAGCTGGTTTAGAAAATGCTGGCCCATGCATTGCTTGCACATAAAAACCTTACAAACGAGAAAGAATAGTTTTTACTATGGTTAAGGAACAGAGATCTGAATAGTATGGCTTATTATTATGGCCTCTGAAAGTCAAGGAAATCCCAAAGTTATGACATTATGCCACCATTCTTAGACTGCACTTAATTAATTAAAGTAGAGATCATTACAAAAACAATAAAAAAAAAAGGAAAGAAAAAAGAGCAGAAACTTGGAGCTTGATCAAGGCCTATAGTTTCTTTATGAATTTGAATGGTGGACTTACTGTACCATTCAAAATATTGTACTGCCATGTAGACAATAACTTTTAAAATAAAAACATCAGTTCTCATTGAAGTTATGCCCAACATAAGTTGAATTTTCTATATATTTTAAATTCCTTGAAGGTTGTATTTAATTGAAGGAAAAGATGTTTCTTTGCCTTCACGTTATTTAATATTCATTGCATTTTAGCAGATACCAAATATTCCTATGTGTCAATAAATAACATACCTAATCACCAAAGTATGAAAAATTAAGTGTTGCTGAACAGGGTGCTATAAATCAGGCCTCCCAGAACTTTTGCAGAAAAGGAAAAATAGCTGGTTTAAGCTTGCTGTGTAAATGCGGATCATTTCCGGCGTCGTAATAGATTATTTCATTTATGACTTACTGCTTTGTCCTAAAGGTGCTCCTTGTGAAGGATGTCCTCAGCCTAGCCTCACCATGCACAACCGCTTGCTACAACTTTTGGGGAAGGGTTAGAATTCTAAAGAGGCTGACGGCTGGGAGCAAAGTGGTGCTTTACATATAATATTAGCCCAGACTTTCCTAACGCATTACGCATTTCTTTCAGAGACAAGTCTCCTTAATGCCATCTTTATCTGCTACACGATGCATGAAATCTACTTTCTGTTTTAGAACTGCGGCTGACCCCCGACCCCGCAAGTGGCGCCACAATGTGACCTTTCTATTGTCATCAGCTTTCATTCTCCTGAAAATTCTATGAATTTTTATTACAAGTTTTTTTAAACCAAGCTGAGGCTTCAACAAATTACTTGACACAGATGAGATGAAGTTGTTGAAGTAGTGTTAGATAAGTTTTACAGCCAGCATGTGTGCTGCTGAACAGTACAAAGCCAGTGTCCTACAATGTCATACACCAGTAACTGCTGAGCCTACTATTGGATAAATACATCATTTTATGGAACATTGATTGTTCTATAAACCCAATGGAGTATTATGCTCTATGATCAAACCATTTAGATTGTGTGTAGAGCACAGAAAATGCCATATTCAGGATGGTACTAAAAGTGCCATTTGTGTATTTTATGGATGTCATTACGGGGGAAACTTCTCTCTGTAGGCCCTGTTTACTGCAAAATTTTTTAGTCTGTAATGACATTTTTCATTCACAACGTATGCCTTCAAGAGAGGGGGCCCTTGTTTTATTTGTTTCATTCGAGTTTACTGCACAAATCCTGTACATTTTAATTAAATGTAAGCTTAACAAAAGAATAAGGTATTTATTCTGTGGGGAACAAATGATGACAGTAACAAAAGAATAAAACAGACACACAAAAGAAAGTCAGGTATTGAGTAAAAGAGAGGGAAAAAGGTACTAAGCCCTATTTGTAGTTTCCCAGAAGCACATTAAACATCAAAGCGTTTCTTTTAGCCCTATTTCGGGAGTTTGTGGTCTCTGAGAATTAAAATAACCTGCGAATATGGATTTAATGTCTAAAAAATCCTGACATGTTCAAATAAAAAACTAACAGTCGCTCAGGACTCCAACTGATAAATAATGGCTCTGCTGAAATGACAGACTTCTTGGAAAGAAACCAATTCTGTGATCATTGCACCCCTAGATATGAAACACCTCTTTACAAATTGTCTGAATATGAGCTCTCGTATCATTATATTTTGTCATTTTAATGCCTATTTGTGTGTCTCTTTAATTTGCAATGACATGCAATCAGCAACAAGTCCACTTTTCCTAATATTAATGTGGGCTTGTATTGCAGCTTATGCTTGCCGTGTCAGCCAACACTTACCCCTTCTCTTTACCCGGTTTTAAGAGGGGGTGAGAGGCAGGCTGGATTTAGTAGGACAACATGATTTGTTGCTACATACAGTCCAATAATGTGACATGTTCCTTAAATACATAAAAATTCCTACAAACGTTGCATTGGATAGCAGTGCTCCATTACAGAAATGCACTGTTCCAAAGTCGAAATAGCAGCTGAGCCGCAAAATATGTTGTTTTCTAAATATCTTCCCTACTTGGCTTTTCACTGTTAAAACAAAAGAAAACCAGTAAAATCTGCAATTCATATTTACCATGAAAAATCGCTAAAATTGAACTTGATGTTCCCAGTAAATTCTTGGTCGTAGTCCAGTTAAAATTTAAAGTTACAGTAGATTCACATTAGTTTAAATGACACTTGAACTTCTACACAGCTCAACATTAATTCATTATGGTTGAAATGGAAGAATCTTCCGTGGGTGAATCTTTTACAATCTGATTGAGGCTGTTACATTTTATAGGAGCCATTTTTCAAAGCAGTACTGACAGCACTCGAAGTTATTAAATTGCTGAATCAAAAGATGGACCTGCAATCGCATTTATGAACTGTGATGGAATAGCTGGGGTTGCACTGAGCTGAGGTTAAGATGTTGGTGTAGTTAAGCTTCATCACACCCCTTAGTGACAGCAGTATTTACCCATGTAGTTTACTTTAATGGTCAGGAAGTGGCTTAACTCACCTCTGGATTCAAATAGATTAAGTAAGCAGTCAAGATGGCATAATTATCAGTGCTGCGAGGGATTCGCCGGATAGCTCTTCACCCAGGAGACTTCCCATTCAATCGCACGGTAAAGACTGGAGTTGCATAGATTCTCGGGTACAGCTTTTCTTGGAGGAGATGAAACCAGGCTGAATTTCCTTTTTCTTTCCCTTTCCCGGACCAGAGCTTCTCCTCAGTGCAGTGATGCTGTGTCCCGTACATAAATTATCATGATGTTAGGGGAAAGATGTCGTGATTTTGCTGTGCCCGTGTGAAAATTATGATCGTAGAGTTATTTTGATTTTGAAATCCAGTGGAAAATGCATGATTTGTAGAGTTATTTTGATTTTGTGCCACATCACTGCCAGGCTCCTCTTTTATCATGTCAACAAAGCAAGATTCCTGAGAGAATTAATTACTTCTACTCTATTATAAAATGTGGAGGAGCTAAGATAATTGTCATTTTATTATGTTGATTTCCCCTTCCTATTTTTCTGCTCTTTGGGGGGTCTTGTGAATGTCAGTGCCTACGGAGAGCATGGGAAAAGTGGGGATAAGAACCAGTCGTACCACAATAAGCTTCCTTCTCGCTTATGCCTGACAAAATACACTTCAATTACATGTGCCACATTTATCATGCAGCATCACTTGGAAACACTCTAATGGTTTAAATTGTTAATTTTCTTTTCCAAAGATAACCTGCCTTGCAAACTAAGATGGAGAAAGTTGTATAACATCAGTTTAGACTTGTGGAGGTGATTTGCAGCCTTTCAGCTTAACAAAATTACTTCTTGTGCTTCACAGTACAGTTCTCCACCGAAAGCTTTGTCATAGAAAAAAAGATAGATAGACAGACAGACAGAGAGGTAGACAGATGCGAGCAAGAGCTCAGTCTTTTCAGCATTGGTGTTATCTTGGAATATTAGCTTGATATACACCTTAGCATATCAAGTGGCTAGAGGCTGCAAGATGCCAAGTACTCAGTATCGGAGTAACACAGCTCCCAAGCGTGAACTTACCTTTAAGCAAATTAAGTTTTTAGAGCCCAGTTTAGTTCTCTGTGGGATCAGGGCCTGACAGTTCTATGCTCTGGGTGAAAGAGCCCACTTAGACCAGCTTTAGTATAATTTTCTTGGCCTCTTCAGTTGTCTGGAGTGTATTGTTCACTGAAAGTGTCTCAGTGGCTTGGAAAGTACAGTGCTAGCCCCAAATTTGCCTGTAGAAGTCAATTTCTTTTCTTGCTTGTTTTATCCCAAACAAGCAATGGCGTATCTATGTGTATTAGTGATAAGATGTTATACCTGTTATCCCAGAGATGTGATTTCAGTTTGTCTACATCAATTTAAACTAGAGCGTGGATGCGGGTAGTCTCAGCAGCACGGATTTCATCTGCTTTCCCAAGGCCCATCTGGCATTAGACTTCCTTGTTCTCAGTGTCCAGGACCCACTCTTCTCTCTGTGTGCGCTGGTTGTGGCCCAAAGCTCGCTTCCCTGGAGCTGCAGGGGTGCTTCAGGATGGCACAGCCACTGGGAGACAGCGAGTGCTAGAGCTGTTCTGCCACAGACATCCACAAAGCTGGTCACAGGTTGCTCTCAGTTACGTCTTCCCAAAAATGCCAAGGGCAACCCTGAGGCTGTGCTTTGAGGATGGTGGGCTTGAGTTTGTGCAGCTGTGGGCACCGTGTGCTTTGCTGAAACTTTGTTGTTAGCGATGAGAACTGAGAAGGAAAGCCTCAATGACCCAAAACCAGTGCGAGTGGCAGAGCAAGCGGTTGGAACGTGGAGGTTACAGGTGTTTTAATTTGTTCATTGATTTCATGTAGAAATACTTAAGAAATGTAACTGAGGTTTCTCTGGATGATATTTTATAGAATATCCTGCTTAGGGAAAGAAAACTATGGGGTGTTTTCTCCAGGTAACTAGGCTAGTGACTGAGTCAGTCAGGTGTGCTGGAGAAGATGCTAGGTGGGAAATGAAGGGGAAGACAATGGCATCAAAATGACAGCATGGCAATTACCTCGCCGGCAAAAGCAGGGTATTAAGAAGATCAGCCACAGTTTTTCACACCCAGATATGTTTAATGTAATATACGATCCTAAAATTCATCACTGAAGTACGGAAATATCACAGATAGGATCTTCTAGAAAAGATGTGTTAATGGCTTTTAACTGTATACTGTATTTATCTGGGCTTTTTTATACAGCATATTTTAAAAAACACATTTAAATTGTTAATAGGCTGCAGAATTGTTAAACTCAGCAATTATTTCAACCTGTAAATATGTTATTTGGAAAACATGCAAATTGTTTTTGTTCACTTGCTCATTTTATCTGTGTTTTCTGCCAGCGGAATCTAAAAATTGTCAAATATTTTTTTTTTTCCATTTAAGCTGCAATTTGTTAAAGTAATGAACTGATATTTGCCATGATACCATGTTAACAGCGCATTTTATCTTGTAGGCATTGTGTCCAAGTCCTATGAGTGCCGACTGAAGGGGCAAGGAGCAACCTTTGTGGAAACTACAAGTCCTTTTACTGCAGCAGTGCTGGGAGAGGTTTCTCCAGTTAAAGAGAAGGTCTTTCGGGGCAGCAGAAGACAGACACAGTCACCTGAAGAAGTTCAGCAAGTTATTATTATTCAAGGATACGACGGTGACTTTGCAATTGATGCCTCTGTGGAAGAAACAGCAGCGGCTACCCTTCAGACTCTCGCAATGGCTGGTCAGATGGCCAGGGTGGTCCATATTACTGAAGATGGGCAAGTCATAGCTACAAATCAAAATGGCTCACACGTGAGCAGTATGGTTCCAGGGCAGATACTTACTGAGCAGTTAGCAGATGGCGCGACACAGGTGGTAGTGGTTGAAGGAACAGGAACTGATATGGAGGAGGCTGTTCGAATAGATGCAGTTCCTGACTCCAGTAGCGCTGTACTGCAGCAGATAATGCGACAAGAAGTTTTAGATGCTTCTGAAGCTGCAGTCCATCCTCCAGACTCCTCCTCGGCATTAGATGCCCTGCTTTGTGCTGTAACAGAGCTGGGTGAAGTGGAAAACAAATCTGGACTCCTTGACAGATGCAGGTCTAGTCACAAAGATTTCTTGCAAATGCCAAACCCAGAGATGCCCAGCATTCCCAGTAATGCAGAGGGACAAGAAATACAAATGTTCCATGAAGTTCAGGAGACTCAGGAAGATACCGAACCCATGGAAGTAGTGACGCGGGTCATGCACCCATCGGCTATAATTGCATCTCAGGAGAGAGCTCAGGCTGCCTTCAAGAAAATGGTCCAAGGAGTATTACAGTTTGCTGTATGTGATACAGCTGCAGCCGACCAGCTGATGGAAGAAGGTGTCACTCAGGTCATTGTAAATGAGGAAGGGACTGTGCATATGGTAGCTAGAGAAGGCTCTCAGATAATTATGCAGGAAGCTGGTAGCCACGCGCTCAGTGTCCAAGGCGAACACATGGATTTAGTTGAGTCGGACGGGGAAATATCGCAGATTATTGTCACAGAAGAAATAGCTCAAGCCATGGTCCAGGGTTCTGATGGCAACTTCTCTGAAGGTGCGACCCACTACATCGTCACAGAATTGCCACCAGACATGCAGGATGAGCCTGGTGTGTACTCACACGCTGTGATAGAGACGGCCGGGTCTCCAGAGATTTTGCAGGCTGGTGCTGCTATAAAAACAGAAGCTGTATCCCCTGAGAGAGCAGGAGAACAGTTAACAAGCATGGTCATTTATACAGAGGGTGCCTCACAAGTAATTCAGGGCCAGAGAGATGATGATGAAGTACAAGAAGCATGAAGAGTTTCATCTCCTAGGCTCGATGCAGGGCAAAGGTGGAAATCACCAGATCCATGGAGGCACTGTATTCCTGGGATGTTTTCTGTAAAACCTTCTCGGTACAACATCCTCCTAGCCAGGTAACAGATACGCACCCTGCAGGAGGCAAAGGCCAGCTTCTAGGAGGAGTTCACTGAAAAGGACAGTACAATCTTGTTACAATGGCTGTAAGAATTATTGTATGGGATTATTATCAAACAAGCATATTAGGGTACAAAAGAGGATATAACACCCTCAGACCCCCCGCCCGAAAAGTAGGTATTGTTCTGTTCACTGCTTTCTTTGTTGGTTTGGGGTTTTTTTTAACGTTGTTTTATCTCAGGGTAATTCCCTGCCATCTGTCATTTTTGTCTAACATAATCACAGGAGTAAAATAGTTCCATCTACATGTACATTTTGTGAGCAGATAAATAAGCAAAAAATACAAACCCCACAATAACAAAGCGAACAGGTAAGCTTACATACTGTGATCGGTGCCCTTCTTTATTTTAAAGAAGAACAGGTGACATTTTGCTTTCTAGAACCTTACTTTAAAATATCCCTGGCTGAAAATATGTCCTCAAAATAAGTATTTTTTGCGTCTAAAATCAATTTTTTCATAGTAGCTTACTCTTTCATGGTCTCACACAGGACGTTGCCTGAAGAAGAGCTCAAAAAAGCTACACTTCAGAAAATTCTTGGTTATAGATATTCAGGAAGAACTTGATGCCTGTAACTTCCGCTTAATTTCAGATGAGAGTCCTACATAAGAAACGTGCATTTTTTGACAAAAAAAAAGCCAATATTGTCACTGTCAGTATTTTACTTTTCTTATAAATAGTACTTCATAAAAATACCATTTTGCAGTTCATTTTGTGAGTGGCTTCTGAAACGTTATGGGGTTTTTTAAAGAAAATTCTGACACTGACATTAACAAGTAGAAAAAAAAAGAAGGTGACCTTGTATTTCTTGCTTAGTCCAGAATGTCAATTATTTACTTGTGGATATACTGCAATTGTTCAATGCAAGTTCACGTTGAAAAGATTTGTTTCATGATACAACTGCTTTTGTTTCTTTAAAAAAAAATTGTAAAATATAAACTGGCAAGGTTTGGGGATTATTTTTTTTTTGTCTTTCAAATAAAATGTTAGCATTAAAATGAAGCATCATGATTTTTAATATTAAGCAATAAACAGAACTGGCATTCAGCAGGAGCAAACGAATGCTATCTGTTATGTCTGTGCATTTCCTCTTTTCTCTTTTCCTTTCTCTCGCTCACTAGATAGATAAAGATAAAAGAATCTAATTTCTGAAGTGTGCCTCATGCATGCTTAATATAATTGTGTAAGTGTTTAGGGTATAAGCCATGCTGACTCTAGAGATAACTGGGTTTCCTATCAGGTTTAATATCTTAAAATTATCAACTGTAAGAAAGTTGGGGTGAGGTAAAACAATAGTTCCTTCCTGAAGCAACTGTTTAAAAATGTATTTTCTGATAGAACTGCTTAGAAAAGGTGCTTCATGCCGGGGCTATAAGATCCTGCTGTCTTTTCATCTCCTTTTATTATTATTTTTTAAATTATATTATTTTCCAGGAATTAAGGTTGTGTCTTTGTCAAACCCCAAAAAAAGTAAATTTCAGGTTAGACATCGAGATTCATAATTAGCCGAGTTTGACTTGCTCATCTTTCTTAAAAGTGACAGGCTGTTCACTTACTCTTAAATACTGTCTTCAGCAAACAGTGACAGGATCAACTCCCGTTTGTTATCAGGAAAAAGGTGACCTTTACAAAATGATGGCCCTCTGCAAGACTCTCACAGATGTTCAAAAAACGGAATGTTTTTCAGTGGAAATATTTCTTCTTGATCATTTCTCCTGTTAACTGTAGCCCTGTGGTCTTGCAGCTTGGATGCTAATTCTTTGCTGTGCTTAGTCCTGTATGGCTAACCTTTCTGCTGCAGTACAGGGTGTTGACACTGACATGCTGCAGTTTACCATTTGTGATTTATTTAGGATAAATATGTCTCAGGTGGCATTTAATCCTTCATAAAACCAGTGTAGCCTGCAGTGTCAAACCAGCAATCACATTGTATGCACAATGAAAAGAGCAGACCTTTGCATAAAAAAAAAAAAAAAAAAAAAAAAAAAAAAAAAACCTTACACCTANCAGTGGTAGGTGTTCCTGTGCTTGGGAGCATTGGAGAGGATTCACTAACCTACCCTGTGCTGTAATTACCTGGAAGCTCAGGTTAACGATACTTCTCTCTGAGGGCAGCCTGATCAGGAGAGCTAATATTTTTCTAGGGCGCTTTTTTTTCCCCCCCTTCTTCTTCTTTTTAATGTGCACTTTAAAGTTAACTTATTGGTGCCCTACAAATGTAACATTAGAAATCAAGGGTGACATTCATCCCTGCGGAGACAGCCTGCGTAAGGACTCCACGCACTGTCTCAACCCCCTTGCTAAAACGCTCACTGCCATACACCCAAAATTGAGGTCTGCGGCCGATCTCTCCCAGGGCTTAGGAAACTCATCTCTGGCATTTGTCTCCCTCCCGTGCCGGAGCTCCTGGCACTGCGCCATGTCATAAGATGGGAGGAGATTAGCTGGATCGCTCCATGGATGTGCCAGGCATCCCTGGGAAGCAGGGCGGGAGGCGGCGGAGAGGGGCGCTTGGGATTGGAGCAGTGCCTGAAAAGGAGCTGAGCCCCCCGGGATGGCCATGCCCACCGCCGGCGAGGTGCCCGCGGCATGTCAGGGAGCAGGACTGGGGGCTGCAGGAGCCCTCTGCCATAGGTAGCATCCACCATCCGAGCATGGTAGGACTTGTGTGGTGGGTCTAGGAAGGCGTACAGCCCAGGCAGCCGTTCACTCCTAAACGTGCGGTTTGCTGTTCGGTTTGAATGCCTTCAGTTGCCCATCTCCTGGAAAAAAATCAAGGGCTGTGCTGTCATGGAATCAGTTGCTGACAGTGCCATGTGCCCGTGTCAGTCAGTTGCCTTCTGATATTCCAACTGCCAGAGCCACTGGCTTCATTTCCTCTTTGTTTTCCATTCTGAATAAGCATTAACAAAGTTGGACCATACTGTGAACGATGCCAAATAAGTAAAAATGTAACTGTTTAGGAAGCACTGAACTAGTATGCAGGGGAGGAAAAAATAAACAAACAAACAACAACCAAGAGTGAACAAAAAAACCCAAATGAAAACAAAGCCAGAGGACGAAGAGATGTTTCTGGCAAGCAGTTTCACCCTCCATTTCTTGAGAATCAGACGTACACCTCCTGAGGCAGTGTCTCCTGGCCCCTGAATTCAAGCTCCATCTTTGGGGAGAAATGGGAGATGAGAGATAGCTGGAAACGATATTTAGAGAAATATTTCCTATAACAAATACAAAACAAAAAAAACCCAAACCCAACACAACCCAAAGTGCCCACAGCTACATGCCATTCTGCCTGACTACCAGCTGCACTTCGCTCTGGAAGCGAGAGGAGCCAGAGCCAGCAGTTGATGCGCTAAGGTGTGCACATGTGGATTGCGCACAGTGCTGCAAGCGCTGCTGTCATTTATAAATACTGCTTTAACACCAGAAATGTTAGCTGTGAGGTCTGGGAAGAAATGTATTTGTGATCTTTGTGGACAGTGGATTCAGCTTGTGTAATCGCTGTAGGAATCTCTGCGTGTGGAAGTTCTTGCGCCTCGGGCTGGCCCCGAACTGAACCTGAGCTGAAAACAAGGTGAGTCCCCTTCAGGACATCATGGGGGTTGAGGATGGGGTTGGAGCTATCGGCAGAGCAGTATGAGGGGCTGGCGGTCTAATAGGCACGTGCCTCGGAAAGCCACTTCTGGGGCTTTTTCCCCAACTTTCCCTGCTCAGTAGACTTCCTGAGCACAAAAAGCTGTAAACAGAATAAAATAAAAAAAAAAAAAGAGAAGGATGAAGACAAAACCACTCCTGAAATTTGAAACAAGGTTAGTCCTAGTGAGAGGATTAAGTAACAGAAAAAAGGTCGTTCATTTGGCAAAATAAAAAAAGAGCTGTGAGTTTTCACTTATTTTACTGTGCAATATTAGCCCATAATTTAAGATAGCACACGGCTCACTTAAGCAGCCTACCCCTGTTCCATCTTGTTGAAGAATACAATTCGTTTTCTGCTCCTCTAGGGTGATATCATTTTATATGAAGAAAAAAGTTAGCTCAGATGGCAGTTATATGTTTCGGAAGCACCTTCTAATCAGGGATTGGTGATTCATTATTAGCTTCAGCAGGCGATCCATCTGACATGTAAGGGGAAAAAATTAGCAGCTGTCACTGCATGATGAGTTAATTTCCTGATAGGCCTGACACTGAAAAGCCATTTGGAGACATGGAGATGGCTGATGAGAAAACCTGGTGCTGGTTTATAATTGGAGAGAAAGAAAGGGCAGAGAGACAGAGGGAGGTGGGGGAGGGACTGAGGCTAATCTACAAGTGGGGATGGATGTTTGTATATTTACTAAATAGACTGCTTCACAATAACCCGCATTACTGCGCATATACACCTCGGCGGTTAAGTAATAAGGACCGGGCCCTTTCATTTTCCTTCTGCCGCGTGTCATTATTTCTAGTCATTTGTAATTAGTACTCCAGACGGTTTTACGCTTACTCCAGCCCGGGTGAACGGTGTACAAGCATGCGATTGGGTTATCTTGCGGTGACATTGAAACCTGACATTTTAGTGGAAAGGGGAGAAAATGACGCTATCCCTTTAATGGTTCTTGCCGCAATTTTCTTAATTGCAGCTTGAGATTTCAATCAATCATACAAAAATAAACTTATTTGAAACAAATATTGCTAAAACTTCCAAGGGCACAATTGCAAATGATGAAAGGGTATTCAGTGAAATCTCTCGTAAAGTATGAGGAAATATGCTCTTCAAAATATATAAGCACATGCCTGTCTGTTTATCCTTTGTAAGAATAGTAAGTAAAACTATGGAGAAAATAGGCGTGCAAGACTGTGTAGGCCACTGTGGAATCTGCCTTGTGTGTGTAATAGGGACAGCAACACAAAGTCTTTTATGTGTATTAAATAAAGCTAATAGAAAGCCCTCGGCCAGAGACTAACTAATTTCTTCTGTGGCTGTGCGTGTTAGGTACTTCTTTAAAGGGCTACTTGTTTTCAGCTATTTAAATAAGGCATTTAATATGCCCAGCAAAGGAAGCCAGGCTTTTCCTTAACTGGGGAAAAAAAAAAAAAAAAAACAAAACAAAACCAAAAAAAAACAGAAAACCCACGAATATTTTTGAATGGTGAATTTTTGCTTTTCAAAATGATAGAAAATAATGGGATTTTCACCATCATTGGAAGATAATTTTTGACTGGGAAGAGCATGAACCAGTAGCTTCCACCAACTCTATTTGCACAAAACTAGCTTTGCTGTTTTTCTCTTAGGATATTCTTAAATGATGGTCAAGGATTTGGGAGCAGTGGTGGAAGGGGGAATATCCATGGAGGGCAGGTAGCTCCAGCATGTATCATGCAATCAAAATGTGATAGACGACTAGCACGCGAGCTGGGATTATGTCTCGCAACACAACAAGACACCTGACCTTGTTTAAAATACATTCTTGTCCTCTGGCAGCAACACATTTATCAAGGCTACTTTGAATGACCAGTTGTAATGCGTAGCCCTGCCCTGGAGGTCAGCATTAACTGAGGACCATCAGGTTCTGGGAGTTTCTGATTAGTAAGAATAGCAAGCCCCTGGGCAGCCATAGCTTAACGCTAGGGTGGCTTTTCTTCCATGTCCCCCCAGACTCTGATCACTCTTGCTGCCTTGACTCCTCATTCCTCATTGCAGCTTTGCCATGTGTTGCTTCAGCTTCTGGGAGGTCCTGCACACAGACTCCTGTCACCAGTTTGCTGTGTTCAGGAGTGATCCACCTGGATATGCAGGAGCAGAAGAGCGGGCGATTGGTTTGTTTACCTCTGCTAGGTCGCATCCCTTGTTATGCAAGTAGCCATAACTTCAAGATCCATGAGAGATCAACAGAGAGATTTTGGAAGTCACCCAGCTCCTTGGGAGGGCTGGTTGGGTAAGTTAAATGTCACCAAAGACACATCTGGTCAGACAGAGGAGAAGAAAATATTGAGCAAATCCAAGGGTAGGAGGCAGAGCCTTTGATTCTTAGTGTGCTAGGAACTGAGCTTTATAAGGAGCTTCTGAAAGCAGAAATAGAACTGAATTACCGGGAACTGAAAGCAATGACCACTCACACATAACAAAGCCATACACACAAGAGCTGAGAGACAAGGAGCGGACAAAAAGGAAGACAAAACCCGGTGCCATTCCATCACACACCCATAACCCAACTCCATCTCCCTTTCCGTCTCTGTTCTCCCCTCCTCCACCAACGCAGAGGGCAGAGACAAGCAATTCCGTAGCCACATTCGATGACCCTGCTGTGCCATGCAGGACACAGCACCTGGTTTGAAGATTTGGCCATAGCAAGTGCAGTGCTGCAGGTGACCCCCCAGGTCAGGAGTGGGCTTCTGACACCCACAGAGAAGACACATATCTCATCCAGGTAGGATGGAGAAGCACCAGGGGAAGGAAAGGACTCGGTTTTGTTGCAAATGAGGTCTTTGCAAGCAGATGTCTTATGCTGAGAGAGTTTCAGGACTTTCCCCCAAATCCTGCTAAGCTTCTTCAATCTGCTGATGTGTTCCTCTGTGGCTGCGGGTGTGGAACAGGTTTGTGTTTTCTGCTCAGCATATGGTGGTGACTGCTGGTGTTTAGTAGCTGTGAAATCCAGATGCCCAGCTCCAGGAGGATTTTTCCCTCGCTAGGGACATCTGGCCATCCTCTCAGCCTTGCTCTTTCTTCTTCTCCTTATTTTTGCTTGCAGTCTGCAAGCTTTGCCTATGAATTTGCAAAGTGGATTGTCCAGCTGATTTATTCTTCTGCTTTAATTCAAGGTTAAGAAGGAGTCATCAATGGGAAGCCTGGGGTTGTGTTTGCACCTGGGGACCCAGATAGAGACGTATATGTCCTAAGCCCACCACCTGCTCTTGCCAGGGCAGCAGAGGGAGCTGAGGCTGCTGTGGGACATTGAACAGAAGGCAATGGCACTGTCGGCTGGCAGCAGCCTGGTGGGGATGGCAGGTGAAGGGAAACCTAGACGGATGCATCCAAAACACCAGGATGGCTGCCTTGCTTTGGCTCGGAGCCACTGGGCACTGTCTGGGGTGTTTCTGCTCAGACTCATGCCTTAAATCCATATGTGAGTTATGGTGATAAAATTAGCGACAGCAGGTACTGCAGATATTTAGAGGAAATGGAAGCAGGAATTTTCAGGAGCATTTCTGTCTTGTAGCTGGGAGCTTGGACTCACAGGAGAAATGCTGAGTGACCTGGGAGAGCTTCTAGACCCCCAATCCCCTTTTTATTATTATTTTATTATT
>VZSZ01004057.1:1097700-1116248 GCA_013398815.1 Ibidorhyncha struthersii
TATTATTTTATTATTATTTTATTATTATTTTCTCCCAGTTTCAAGATTGAATTTCTTGTTCCTTCAGGTAAAGAGCTGGGTCTGACAGGAACAGGCTTGACGCATACCTGGTAATTCTGCCCACGGACCACTCTGCTACAGAAACTGTGTGTCTTGCTGGGTTGTGACGTGGTCTGTGGTAGACCAATGATGTGGACAAAAGCCTGCTGCCAAGGAGCAAGAACCAAGTCTTAGGCAATGTGACTGCTGAAGTCAGAAAAAAAAAAGATAACCAAACTCATTTGCTCTTGCACTCTGTTGATATCTGACTCCAAGATTCNCTCCAAGATTCGGTAGACAAAGTGCTAACACAGCAGAAATTGTTATCAGTCTGCTTTTCTGCACTGGGTGCTGGGTTTGTCCTCATTCTTCTTGTCCCCATTTGCTGGGCCTTCCTACTAAAGAGAGACCAAAAATGCCCCTTCTCCAGTAAGGAACTCCCAAGGCCCCCACAAAGAGGTGGAAGTCCATTTCTTCTCCCTCTTCTATGGGGGGGTTCATGGGCTCAGCTCCTGCTTCCTCACTTGACACCTCGGCAGTGCGAGTGAGGCTCCTGCCTGAGCAGCCCAGCCGTGGTTTGGCTGTAGCGTGGGTGGGTGGCTGCACCCCAGCATCCTCCCCTGCGCTCTGCCATGCCACGCACGGTGTGCCGGGACTCATTCAACATGCAGCTTTTCAGTAATTTGTCTTCACGGTTTAGGGGGTGGCCCCGTGCCTAGTTTATTGCGTGCTGTTGAAAGCCTGCTCCAGAGGCAGGATGAGTCATTTTCTATGGACATTTTTTCTGGTCCTTGTCACTCTGGTATCTGAGGGCTTCTCAGCCCTTTATGGCTTTGTTCTCCTTTAGCCCCACCAAGGTATCATGAGGAATTATTTTTTTGCTTTCACAGATGGAGAGCTACAGACTGCAGAGAAAGATCTCCACCCATTTGGGGAACCTCATTTGAGCTGACATAGACTTTAACCTTCCAAAGCTCTCACGCTTCGATAAACGTGCACGTGTCCCTGGTATGTGACCATCATACCACCTTTTTAGTGCTTCATCATGGCCTTTGGTGTCTCTCACCACGAGTGTGCTCAGCGTACCCGCAAGCCAGATACCAGGGGCTGATGTGGGCACTGGGCAGAAAAGAGCATTTCTTTGTTCGCTCTGCTGTGCCCCATCTCTTCTCCTGCCCCTGATCGTTTCTGTTAGCTTCGGGGGTTTCTGCCACTGATACGTAATAGCAAATTTCCATTTCTGGATATGAAGCATGGAGCTCATGGATATTAAACACACAGGCAACAATACTGCATGGGGATGTCTCTACTGAGCATATAAGAGCTTGCACAAAGGGGACAGCCAGGTTTTGAGTGTTCCCACAACAAGCTCCTTAACTGACCTGCCAGCCGTGGTTGCCCACCGAACACACGCACTCAGCGGTGTAGCAGAGAGCTGGCCCATCGGGCAAGGAGCACCTCACGCGGCCTTTTTCGCCTGCACTTCCAAGGGGATGAGCACAGCTCGCTGCTGTAATAGCTGGTGATGGGGAGTCATCTGCTTGCACGGCACGCGGTCAGCATTAATTCAAAGTGAAGCGCCCGGTTCTGCTGTGCCAGACACGAATGTGCCCACATTGGGAGGTACGTGTGGGAGACCTCTTTTCTTCATTCAAGGAGGTTTCTAAGAAAGCCTTTTTGATAATCAGGCTGAAAGCTTGCTGAAGTGAAAATTAAACCACTTTAAATGCTGTTATGGAAACATACCCATCACAAGCAAGAATTGGATTTCTGTAGTTGCCGTCCAATAAATACATGAGGCTCAGTTCTGATGTCAAACCGGCTTTACCTTGTGCGTGTCCTCCGATGTCTGGTTTTCCAGTTATGAACTGCAGTAATTGTGATCAATCAGGCTTTATGTTCACTAGCCACAGGCTGTTTTATTAATGAATCTGCATCCCGTCTTCATTTTTTCACAATCTCATCAAATCTCTTCCAGATCCTGTTTACATCAAATTTTGTCTGCAGCACACTTCTATAATATCATCCAATTTGGCACTCCCAATTCTATACCAGTTCCTCAGATCAGGTCCTCAGTACGCTGCATAACAACATGTTCCTGAATTAAAAGAAAAATGAAAACATGAGAGCTTTCAACGTAGTGCAAAGAAAAACCATTGATTTCTAAGTGATACCATCCTTCCAGGCTGAGAACAGGCTATGGACAGACAATTTTTTCCAAATCTTTTCTGTATGTGTGTGTCTGTATATGTGTGTATTTTTAAAGGCTAGAATTGCCTTCTTGTGGATGCTTTAAAAAATATCAGGTACTTTTCTCCTTAGCATTGTACATTTTCTGTTTGGGCACATGGGATTTATGAATATTTGGCTTGACTGGCTAAAGACATCAATGTGACATGATGCAATGTGTTATAAATGTCTCAGATCAAATGCAGAATGGGGAGAAAAAGCTTTAGAATAGAAGTTTATTAAAAACACATACATACAGTCTATTCTAAACTAAAAAAAAAAAAAAAAACTAATGTTCCCCTGTTGCATCAATGCCAGAACATTATGTTTGCAAATAAGAATTTAGCACTACAAAGACAATGCCCTAGATTAACTAAGATCCCATTTCACAAAACCCTATGGCAATAGTCTGCAACATCAGTCACAGGAGAAGATATAACACAGACGCATTTGTGCCCTCATGCAGCTGAACTGAAACAAAACAAAGAGTGAATTAGGCTGAATATCTTACTGTGTGCAACGTATTGTACAACAAGGCACCTTTGGGAATGTGTCACAGGGTTTGGTAAATTGAAAACAAAATAAACAGATCTATGGGAATAAATAACATCATATTAGATGTCTGCTGCGTGTAGACTACATTAGCTTCCAGTCACAATCAGGCTTCAGTTTTCCCACTAGTTTTCAATGCCTGTGAAAAGCAGATGATCTGAAACCCCTGCAAAGAAATGGTTAGAGCTGGGGGTAAGGGCAGAGGGAAGCACGCTGCTGGGCTCCGCTCTCTCGCCTCCGCACGCACGCGTGTGCAAGCTCCCTCACACCCTTTTTCTCTCAGTTCAACACAATTTCAGGCAGACAGACCAGTTTGTCCCTTGCTTTTTTGCATACGGTAAGTCAATATTGCCATTTCTGGACCAGTGTGCTGAGTGGAGGCATGGTCTCTAGTGTCATGTTCATCTCATCATCTCACCCGATGGTCACCATTAGGGTAAGGTGAGTGTGCTGACGACTCGGTTTACCTCCAGCCTGATGTGCACGGCTGCCCTGGCCAGCATCACTCCAGGGCCTCCCCCAGCCCCCGCCAAAAATGCCGGTGACCAGCAGGGTTTGGTGTGCCCGGGAGGGGGACAAGGTGCTGCAAGGATACCCAATCCTGACGCAGCCACAAAATGTATGACTTCTTCAGAGGTAGCTATGGAGAGCCAGGTGAGGCAGGGACTTCGCCGAGTCCCATCTCTTAATTACAACCAAATTTAGTTAATGTATTGAAAGCAGTTTTTTATCGCTAAGCCAGATGGGGCCAAGGTCTGCTCCCAAGTACGTGGGTGAAACCCCACTGATTTCAATGAGATTGCTTGGATGAACTGAACTTAAAAGATCAGGCCATATTTATCTCAGCAAAAGTTCAAGCCAATTCATTTTCTCTCCCTTTCTCTCTCTCTTACTCTCTCTGTTTTGCTTAGCTTATAGCTGAGTAAAAGGAGTACATATCTTGGAGATAGCTTTTTAAATATAAAATTCTCTTTATAACCCCAGACCAATATGTCATTCTGTGATTACAAAAAATGTACTCTTCCCAAAGAAAATCCTTCTGAGGCAAACATTGGCTTTATCCTGTCTGAGATCTAAGCACCAGCCTTTGAATTCATGTATATCAGAAAAAGCCATAGATCCTCAACAGAGCAAACCGATTGCCTCCAAATTGTCATTATTCCGGTCAAAAGCCTATTTCTTCCCTTTAAGTAGCAGCGATGGGCCTTGAGATGAAATGCAAAAATAACAGGGGACACAGAGAGAAAATGATATTTTAATAACTTTTTAGTCTGAACACTCTCAAGAGATGAAGGAGTTTGACGAAGAAGTTGGGGAAAATTTTAACATCCAGGTAACTGATATTCTTGACTCCGCTAACTGAACTCCTTCTGGCTTAGCGGCGTGACCGAGTCCCTCTTTGCTCTCCACGGACATGAACTCAGGTCCACCAGTGGCCCTTTTCCAGGCGACTGCTGGGGGATGGGGGACACCCTGCATGGCCCTGCCGGGCTGTGGTTAACTACCATCCCTATCATTTTTATTTCATTCCATCTTCACTCATTAGAGGCTGTTAGAAGGCTATTGTTTTTCAGATTTGCCCAGGGGTGTGCTGTCTATAGATGTTCAAGGCAACTGGTTTTTGTTATCTAACTTTTGAAATGTATTTCTCACGAGAAAGAACATAAGAGAGGGTCCCCTCATGGCCAGCCTTGGAGATACTTGCTCCCTCATTCATACACATCTGAAGTCCCCCCCCTGCTCAAAAACTAGAGGGCCTGCTTCTGACCTTATCTGCAGATCAGTATGTTCCCCTTTGGGTTCCTGAATGCATTCAGGCGTTTTTAATTTGATTTCTCTATTCACACAGACACAACGAGACGACAGAAGGATGGAGCTGACAGCTCTCATAATCAGCACTCATTTTCTTTCACTGGTGTGTCAAAATTGCATTTCCATCTTTTCTTCCATTAGTATTTTACCCATAGACTCCAAAGGCTTGTGCCGGCGTGGTGAACTAGGACCAGACTCAGGAATTAAGCAGGCACATACACTACGGCCACGAGCAGTGCCACTGAAGCCAATGCGCTTGTTCAGCAGATTGAAGACAACTGTGCGCTTAAGAGTTTTATAGGGCTGGGGTTTAGCACGCTGGGCTTTCACCTCTCAGTTTTTAGACAAACGCCAGAGCTGGACAGCTGGTGGGGATGGAGCTCTTCAATCCCTCAGGAGGGGAGGAGGAGGAAAGCCCAACTCCAGCCAGTTATATTTTACATGTAACCCGTTGCCAGCTGTAACTTTCCATGCCCCTAATTCTACACCCTGCACTTTCTCTGTGGTGTGACTGCATACATGACAGGAGGCTGCTACCGTGACTCATGAAATAGCATACGGTATTACGCAGGATTTGACCTGTGTTGCTCTATTTAACCCTGATGGACTCTGATTTGGGAAGGATCTCAGATGAAGGTAGGAGCTTCTGGTGTAAGGATCGGAGGCCTCCTCCAAGGAGGGGGGGACCACTTTACGCATCCTTCCTCTTTTCTTCTTTTCTTCCCCATCCAAAAATTGTGAACCCATCTTGATGTGGCTTGTTTGAGGCAGCATGAGCCATGCCAGGAGTAGTGTGATGGCTCTGCAGCCTGAAGAGCAGTGGCCCGAGGAGGGCAGTAGCAGCAGGGATGATGCCAGATGCCGGGGCACAGGAGCTGCCAGCCTGGAGCTGGAGGGTTGGGGGCAGCCATCCCACAACCACCATGGGTCCCTCCAGACCCATGGGAGAGGCTTCAGACAGATGGTGGCTGCTTTGTGCCTGAGAGAGCTGGCCCTTGGTACGTCATGCAGTTAGTGTACCAGATGTACAGGGCTGGTCATGACACGCTGGCTGCTCGCTTTGCTGCATATAGGTCATGACACAGCTATTACACTTGGCTTTTCTCCTTTCTCCAGCTAAGAAGGGTTTGAGGTCCCCAGGTCTCCAGCAAAACTGTGGCACTGAGAGTGAGACAATCCCCAGCAAATGGAGCCAGAGTGTTTGTGTTTCAGCTTCCCAGAGGCAGATGTGTGGGAAGGCAGAAGGGAGTCCGGACTGTGGGTTTCTTTACTTCAGGGAAGGACCCATTCCTTTGCAAGCTGAGCGCATCCCCTGCTGCTGGGGCCGGCTCTTGGCAGAAGGGCTGTGCTCAGATTCAAATGCTGGTTTAGGTCACCATTGGAAATCCCATGCTGGTTTTCCCTGCTGTGGGATCATTACATGGCCAGAGGGTTTTCTGGAAACCATCTTTGCAAACGTCATCAGCAGTGACCTCAGAGCTGTCCTGTCAGTGAGCACAAGAGACACGTCATTGCTGGTGGAGCATGGCAGAGTTTGGCTCCTCACCAAGGCTCCTGATGTGTCACTGGGACATGTCACTCTGCAGAGCAGTGGCACACATGTGGCTGGGCGGCATGAGCCCCTCTACAGCTACTCTGCTCCTTTCTACCAACCCCGGAGAAGGTGGTGCAATGTGAATGTGCTTGTGATCCAGAAGACGTACTTTAAAAACATCCTGACACCAGAAACAAAGTTGGTCCTCCCTTGCCCCCAGGATAATGCCACTAAATGCTGCCTGTGAGCGTAAAGAAGACCTGGGTGGCTGCACGCTCTCCCCATCTCAGGATGAAGGCCCTAAAGTACTACCTGCAAAGGGTCCAGAGGTAATGGTTTCAAAAGCACTTAAGAGACTAAGGAGCCTAAATACTTTTTATTTAAAGTGACATCATCGCTTGAGAGCTAAAGTCTTATGGAGTGTTTCCAAACTAACCAAGCCAAAGCCATACCTGATGAACCTAACTCAGGCCAACAAGGTCCAACAACCCTGGCCATCGATCAGCCTGCATTGAAATGGATGAATGAAAAGGAGACGATATTTGGGATGCTCTTGGTTCTTGATTTGATATGAGTGATTTGCATATGGGCAGGAGAAACTGCTCTCAGATTCAGTACCAGAATTTATCCTTCCCCAAACCATGTGAAAGGTAAATATTCATAAAACTTCTGTGTGCAAAGGCAGCAGAGAGAATTCAAATGTGTCTGGGAGGAATCTCTTTTATTTTCCTCAGGTACAAATAAAGCACCCTCCATCCCCTAGCTCCCTCTAGCTCTCCTTTTAAATCTCTTTTTAATGTCTCGCTTTTTACTGCTAATCATTTCTCCCCTTTGCTAATGATGCTAACCTTAAAGCCTGCTGCAAACTGACTTGTTTCATGTCAGCCTCTCTCTGTTGCCCACTTTTGTTAAGCCACAAAGCAGGTTTCAGTCTATTCAATGTCAGCTATTTCTCTGACTTGAATATTACAGTTGCCTATTTCAAAGGCATTTCCAAGCCCCCAGTATTTCTGCACAGATACCTCTATTATTGTCAGTCATCGGGATACGCTGGGCGCCTCTCCTGCCTCTCTCACCCCCTGCTTCCTTCCTACGTATGTGGCAAAGTCTCTCTCTGCTCTAATAGCTCTCCTGAGAGCAGGGCGAAGCAGGTCTTTACAGAGGCCTGTTAATTTTAAAGGACAAGCTTTATATATTAACACCCCTGTGGCAATCTGCTCCCCATGCAGTGGACTGTGGGATACACCATTTACCCAGATCTAAAGCAGACAGGGACTGAACCCGCTCCCCATCAGGAGCTGCTGGATGACACCAGCCCTGATTCCCACCTCCCTCCAGCTGCAGTGAGCATCCCTAGGTGTCCCCAGGCGGGGCCAAAGCCGCAAGAGTGTCCCAGAGAGGGAGCAGGGAGCCCGGGGGACGCCGAGGTCCCATTGCCTGGCCGGTGCCAGCCTGCGAGGCAGGGGCAGCATGGGGAGCTGATGGAGGAGGGTTCCTTGTTTAACAGAGGCTGCGTTACAGTCATCTTTCCATTCCAAAATCAATTTCTTCCCAGGTGCTGGATTCTGAGGGAGGTGGTTTTATTGTCTGCAAAGCGCCATCATCCTACGTCAGATGTTTTTTCCATGTGGTTTGTAAGAAGCCACAGAGATATAATTGTACATGTAGCAATGTTTGTACTTGCTGGGTGACTGAGACCTTTTCAGTGGCTTGGAGAAGGTTTTTCTCTGGGGATAAAAGATTGTGAACTGGTAACTATTTAGCATAAATTATGTCTTGTGGTTCGCTAATCACCTCTCAGTTCAAAAGACACAGGTCTTACCCCAGCACTCCTCCGTCAGGCTGCGGCACTGTCGTGGGGCTCCTGCTCCCCCCCAGGCTGAGAAAATCCCCCGGAGAGGCTGACCCCTTAAACTGAAATCAAACATTTGAGTCTTGCAATGGGGGACAACTTGTACCTCCTTCTCTTTGAGACATCCCTCCCCTTCATCATCCCCCTCACCCCACGCTTCCCTCCCCAAAAGAGTGAGAGGAAAAAATAAGAAAGAAGGAAGGAAAGAAAAGAAAGTCTGGTTGGTGCAAAGGGAGAATTTGTGGTTATTGCTAATGTTAGCATCTCCCCTTGTTTTTTTCCCCCCACTTCCCTGGCATACAGGTAAAATAACAAAATAAATCCCACAAAGGGCTTTCTGCCAGCCTGCCTTTGGAAGTTTGCTTAAGTGGCCTTAAGTAAGATAATAAGCAAGGAGTGTGAAAAGAGGAGACTTTGTCTTTTCACATTAGCAGCAGCCCTGTTCAAGTGGCAGTATCTATGAAAATGCTGTTCAGCCTTTAATGAGACTACAGTGTGTTAGTGTACCAGTCTAATTAATCCCATATTTTCACACAGCATAATTACTGAGCCGGGGCTGAATTATTTGGCTACTGGAGGTGGAGCAGTGCCTGCACTGTCCTCTGTCTCTGCTCTTCACAATTTATTATGCTATACAGCAAGACACCATTGAAACCTCCTAGTATAGGACTATCTGTCATCTCTACATTATCAGTAAAATACACCACCTTCCATACTGTGCTACAAGGGCTTTAGCAAATTGCTATTTTTATGGGATATGATAAAGGAAATGCTACCTTATGTTCAAATTTTTAACTGTCTCGTGTGTGGAATATACAGTCGCGCTTCGTGCACGCCTGTTCAGCAAGGCCTCATTTGCCTTGCTACAGCCAAGGTGGTTTTCACCCCACTACTTTCCCCCCAGTCAGTCCCCCTTCTTTCTTTTCTTCCTCTTTTGCCTTTTATTTTTATTTTTCTTTATATTTGTCCTTTTTCTTTTCCTTTTCTTTTTCTTTTTCTTTTTCTTTTTCTTTTTCTTTTTCTTTTTCTTTTTCTTTTTCTTTTTCTTTTTCTTTTTCTTTTTCTTTTTCTTTTTCTTTTTCTTTTTCTTTTTCTTTTTCTTTTTCTTTTTCTTTTTTCTCTTTTTCTCTTTTTCTTTCTCTTTCTTTTTTTTCGTCTACTTCTTCATCTTTCTTTGTTTCTCTCTTCCCCTCTCACTTTTCCTTTCTCTTTCTCTTTCCACTCCTTTAGCAAGCTCTACACTTCCAGAATCTCCACCTTTCCTGGCATTAAGCTTTTTCATCCCTTAAAGTCCTTTCTCTCCCACCCCTCCTAGTTTGTATTATTCCTTGAAACATATTTTTTGCACATTATTATTCACCTCTGATATATGATCTTGCCATTTTGGAACTGGTAGAGCCCCCCCCCATTCCTTCCCATAGGAGTTCAGGGAGATTTGTGGTTTAAACATTTACTCACTTGCTAGTGTTTCTGTGACTGGTTTAATAGTATCTTTTTAATGGAAGGCCAAACACTACATTAACTATATGGAACTGTTTTAAAATTATTCTTTTCAACAAAAAAAAAAAGAGGGTTGTACCCTGTAAATTTTAAAACCAGCCTTAACAGTACATAAGGCTATTTTGTTATTGTGTATGGTTTCCATACATGCGTTGTGATATATATTGATGTACGTATACCCAGGCAAAGTGAGATCTCAAAATAAAGAAAACCACATGCTTAATAGCAAAAGCGGGAAAATTACTTCTCCAAGTTTTTAACCAAATAGTGGCCCCAAGACTTGAGTCCTCTTCTACTCAATCTTAAATCTAATGTATTCAAGGAGCAATAAAGCGAATTTCATTACACCTTTGGTGATATAGCGATCAAGTATTGGACCTGACATACCGAAGCTCTTCCATATGTGCACACGGGAACCCAAACAGCTTGCACTGCCCCCCAGATTAGTGATGCCACGCAGGGTCTTTTATCAGTCATCTTGGGGCAGCTGAAAGTAGCCCAAGTTCAAGGGTTAAGCAAGGTTAAATGTTAACAAACTTCAGCTTGTCAGCCTTCACAGGCCCCGGCCAGGCTAGCCATCGGGTGGCACAACTTCTATGGGAGACGGTCTTCGGAGGCAGCGGGGAGCCAGGAGTCCTGCAGAGCTGGGGCTGCCTGCCCCTGTGTGAGGCAGAGCAAGCACCCAGGTGTGCACGTTTACCAGCTGCGGACATCTGGGGGGCTCTGTGCACTGGGATGGGTTTCATGGAGATTTATTTGAATCATCTTCACTGCTGCGTGGGCTACCCTGACAGAAGTTTCTGGAGGATTCAGGGTGCTCTTAATGGGGCTGTGAAGGGAAAGTTCAAAGCGAATGAGCAAGAAATAGCTCCATGAGAGCAGTGGAGCATTGCTAAAGCCTGGCCTTCACTGCCTCTGGCACCCAGAGAGCTACCTGTGCTGAGGATAAGGGCTATGGCAGCGTCCACAGGTCCGTGGGAGCTTGGCTGGGTGTTGTGTGAAGATACAGCCTACTATGTGCTGCAGCTACAGCTTGCTCTCGGGCTGCTTACTTCAGAAATGAGGACCAACGGCTTCAGGAAACCAGCATTAGGTAGGCTTTGGTTCTAGAAATCTGGAGGGGGGTTATGCGTGTTAAACATGAGAGGCCTTATATGTGTCTCTCATTTTCCAAAACTGAAACAGTCAAATCACTTGAAGGTGGCTCAGGCTGTCAGCTCTTCCATGTGGCACCCAAAATCACCAGCTACTTTTTTAAATCATGTCTGCACATAGTATGTAACATATCAGTTCTTCTGTGTAATTACACCATGAAGTTTCCTCCCTGTCCTTGCACCCCTGGCTTTTGCAGTAAGGCCGCTTCCCCATCACTCTTCATGTTTCTCAGGTTGTCCTGTCCTCTGAGCCATGTCTTCCTGAGGATATACAGAGCTCTCCCCATTTCCACTTTCCTTCTCACTTTCATTTGTTCCTTGTTGCTCTTTAGGCTTCTTAGCCTGAGCTTTAAACCCTCTTCTACCACCCACTGTTTCCCTGACTCTTCATTTGTCTTCTTTGAACCTGTGCGCCAATCCAAGTCCTGAAGCTGGCCTGCTACAATCTTTTTTGCAGCTTCTTAAAAAAGCACTTTGAGTTGTCCCTGATTTGTTGTATTTTGGTGGTCACCTTTAAAAGACTAACATGTCACAGAGGTACTTGGTTATTTCCCCGAGCTCACTGGAAAGCTCTCAGGATGTGACATTTCAAAACCATCAGGTGGCACCTCAGGGTCAACGTTGGCTGCTAATGCCAACTGTGCCACGTTGTTAAACTGCTTTGCTGAGGTCTGGTTTGGGCTGGGAGCTAAGCTTGGGATGGGAAAATGCATTCTTCTGCAGCTCCACTGAGTCCAGTGCCAGGCACGAAGGACGTACATTTTGCAGTTGACTGTTTCTAATGGCTTCCTTGCTGTGACCAGCTCCTGTGTGCTCACAAAGAGCAGTCCTGCTCAAGATGAGTCACCTTTCTGCCTTTTTTTTCCCCTCCTTCATTCCTTTCTGTTATGTTTTCTTCTTCTCTTTCCACTCTTGCGCTGCTCACAAGGCCAATTGTGAAGCACTGGGCAACAGCGCAGAAACTGGCATTTACAGCTGTGGAGCTCGCACATAACCAAGCAACAGATGTAACAAGCACACCACCAATACTCGAGTCTAGCTTCACCTGATTGGGGTGGCCTGATTAACTGCTCGTAGCACTGCCACCTGGGTGACAGGACAGTGGTTGGTGCCTGGGCCGAGGCTGCCAGTGAAGATGCATGTTGTAATGGTTTATTTGTGACAAGGACTCCTACGAACCGCTCCTGTGGAGCAATTGGTAAGGGGTAAAATGGTAATAGCCCATTCCTGCATCCCATACACGATCTTGCAACTTAAGTCTGAGATACACAAGGTAAGAGGATTCAGTCCTTAGTTTGGACATCTCCATGCTTCTCAGGGTCCAACAGTGCAATTCCAGTGCTCCTGAACTGTGGTTTTGACCCCTTAAACTAGTAACCCCATAGCAAAGTGGATGCCAAACTCAAATGCAACCGGTTTACAAAATAAATTTTAAAAAATAGGTTTTCATCAGTGGTATTGCATACCACGTTGACCCTCTGTGCCAGGGTCACAGATCTCATGAACGCCTCTGCAAGTTGCCCAATGTTCAAGAACTTTGAGAGAAACAGCTGGGATTTAATATTAGGTGCACCAACTTACCGTGACATGTTCAACCTTTAAAAAAATGAATGATTTCTTTAAAAGGTTGGATGTCTCATGCTAGCATCACAACAAGCAACTTGGGGTGGGGAAAACAAAAATCAAAAAGCACCACAAATAGAGAAATGAGGAAAAAAAACCCCACATGTGTGCTAAAACGGTGTGGAGAAAATTAATTATTTGAAGGCTTGGTATAAATAAGACATTACATGAACCCTTCTGCCAGTGGGGGATCTCTGGAGGTGACAGACAAGTAAGGCAGGGTCTTAATGAATAGCCTTTCCCTAAAATTCTTTGCTGTGGGCTCAGCATAAACCTCTGCATAAAAGTGGGAGCCTGTGAGCAGTAGGAATTATTTATATTAAATGTGCTGCTCAGCAAAACATGGCAAAATTCCTATTCCCAACTGGAAGAAAATCATATTTCATGGCTGTAATATCATTAAGCAGGATACAGCGATTGGCAGTGGGGAGTAGGGGTGGGAGGGAGGCCCACTGGCCGAGGGAACGGGCTTTTTGCTCCTAGGAGATGGGGCCCTGCAGGGTGCCTCCCCGAGTCAGAGAAAAGCAAAGCAGAGAGGTGGAGGGGAAGAGCCTCTACCTGAGAACAGAGATGGGATTTCCCCAATGGAAAAACATATTGGACTTAATAGAGGGGAACCCAGCAAGGTTGTATAGAGATTGCTCTAAAAAAGCAATAGCTGTTTAATGGAGGACAGGACTGCTCTTAAAATCACCGGTGAAATCCTCTGGTGGTGGCCGAAAGGTTAAATCTCCGGCTCAGGCCGGGTCCTGATGCAGGTGACCAGGAGCTGCGGAGGGCTGAGCACTGCACAGGAGAGGTTATTGTATAATGCGGGGAAATGAGGTGGGGGAAGGAGCGGGCACAGCTCTCTCCTCAGTCACCTGCACTAACCAGGATGCAGAGCTGGAGAAGCAGGTAGAGATGTGAGCAAAGGCTCTTAAATGGGGCCAGAACAGTAATGTAAGCAAGATGTGATGGTAGAAATGTCTGGGGAAGACAAGAAGATGATGTCATTGTTTTGGGGAAGCAGCAAGACCCCAAAAGGGAATGCCCCAGCTCTGAGGAGCCGTTTGGGTATTACATCTTGCTGAATTAGACCTTGCCACTGCAGGGCTGGGATGTGCGCCCATGTGCTAGTGTGCATATGTATATGAATTAGCTGAAGGGCTGCTCAGGAATAAAAACGGTGTTAATGTCATGTCCTGGTTTGAGGTAAAACAGGACCGATTTTGTTCAGTAACTTTGCCTCTTAGCTGGGCCTCTTCTAACTACTGAAGTTAACAGCATATTGCGCAGACAATGTTCGCTCTCTCAGAGTGATAAGACCAATGTTTATAGCTGATGCCCAGGCATGGTGTGTGGAGAGGCTCTTGCTTATACTTATCGCTGTAACAGCCAAGGCCAACCAACTTTGTTGTTTGCCACGTTGGAGGGTCGGAAGCGGAAAACCGTAGTGGGGTCGCACCTGCAGGGAGGAGCGGACAGGACAGGTGACCCAAAACTGACCAACAGGGTATTCCATCCCATCTGCGTCATGCTCAGTATAAGAGCTGAGGGATCACAGGGTCAGCTCTCTTTTTTTTCTCTCTTTTGCTCTCTCGCTCTCTTCACTTCAATCGTCTGCCTTTAGTCCTGATCCTGAATGCAGATCCGGAATCTGGTTCCCGTTCGTCACTGAGTCCAGCCTGGGACTGCCCCAGTGCCAGCCGGTGTCGTGATTGTCATCCTGGGAGCCTGATACGGTTTTGTATATATTTCATTATTTCCTTTTTATTTTATTATGAATATCTCATTAAAGTAGTTTAGTTCCTTATGAACTCATAAGTAACTTTTTCCCTCTTCTGCTTCTCTTTTTGAAGAGGGGTAGAGGGAAGCATCTGTCGGTCCCATCTGGGGTCCCCCATGTCCCCAGTGGCTATTTGGCCTAAACCACAACATGTCAACAAAATGGTTTTAAAAATGCCTATAGCACAGTGATGGTAGTCTCTTAAATCCTATAGCCCCTCTTTTATCCCTGGAGGGCGTGAGTAGACGTATGAGCTGGGAAGCTCGCAGCTCCCTTAGCACTGCAGGGAGGAGAAGTCAGCATTTCCTTGGTGTTCTGTCCAGAGAAAGACATGGAAATGAGAGGAGATTTATTTCTTTGCTGGAAGATCATCAACCAGTCAATCAAGTGAACAAGCCAAGACCTTCTCTTATTTCCCTGGGATGATGCAAAGCTCTGTACTTGCCATGGTGATGCTCAAGCTGCCCTGGCAGGAGAGGAGCTCTCCAAGCATCCCTACACCAGGCCAGCCTCATGCTTGGGAAAGGATAGTGCTGATGGAGCAGGTCTCTGTGGAAGGTGGCTGTGCCTTGGCGGAGGGATTGCTCCAGGGGTGCAGAGCTGCATCCGACCAGCATGGCTCCAGGCTGGCAGTGAGGTTATGCGGGCAGTGTGGCACCGTGGGCATAGCCCATGCCAATCACCCCACAACGTAGCATCTTCCACCAGCGATGGAGCAGAGTATATGATGCAATGGGTACATCTCTGCAGAGGTGTTTTTTTTTTTAAAAGCAGGCAAATTGACAGGCTTCCCTCATAAAACAGTAATGCGGCTTACACATGAAAAAAAGATGATCAAAAATCAGTTTTCTCCCAAGTAAGATAATTCTGACATTACTTAAAATACTTCAGACTTGTCAGTAAAATCTCAATGTCATTAAAATTAACTGGCATATTTAAAGATTGACTTTCTTGCTTGCTTTCAACTCCCAGTCAGCCTGACATGGGGAGGGCACTTGCTATTCTTATCTTTTACGCACTTGTACTTCTTGGCCTTTAACAGCTTCTTCTGCAGCGTGCACTGCTCTGTCTGCCAGGGATAACGGGTGTCACTGGTTGCCGCTAATCCATTATGGCAAGCTGTCTAATTACCAGTGGTGTAGCAGTAAATAAAATGCGGGTTCACTTGCTGGCCTGCTCCTTATCCCTCATCTGAGAAGTGGGCAAATGTTGTATCACCCCAATTATTGCTCCATTTACCTGCATGTTCCCTTGACTATGGCACTGCTAATTACTTACTTTGTTAGGCAGAAGAAATATTAGGTATTTATTTCATTTGCTGTGATGATAAGAAATACAACTCCTATTATTTGTCCCCTGGACTAGAAAATTCCCTTTGCGGCAATCCTTCTAGGCTGTGTGCATAAATAAAACCTCATTTTACTCTAACACAGCTTTGGTACCTGAAGAGGGATCGCATTTTGATCAGAAAAATGTTCTCGTCTCTTTCCTCTAGTATGGAAAAGGCAAGTTAGAGAGGTTTGTGAAGTGGGACTGCAGAAAACAGTTCATTACTGAAACAGCGTTCTGCAAGATACTTACATGAAATTGCTGCTTTTTAGCACAAATAGTCCTTCTGGAGGTGCTTGGCTTTTGGTGAGGAACTGGAAAGCGGGAGCAGTCTCAGTTTGTGTCCAAATGGGACTAGGTGTGATTTTCATCTTAGACATTTTTAGTTGTTGATCCTAGTCCCCCTGGCTGCAGCCACCTCTTTGCTTGCACACCAGCATCATGAGATCACCCGAAGTAAAAATACTGGTTAGTAGCTGGCAAAAAAATGTGATTTAACACTATATTAAATGGTGAAGCAACAGAGAGAAAAAGTGAGTGTAAGCCCTGAAGCGGGTGGATGACCCCAGGTAAGGCAGCAGAAGGGGCAGGCGGGCATAGCAACAGCATCTCTGTCTCTGCTTTCCGGAGAGCACCACACAGGCAGGGAGGAGTGACATGAGCCTAATGAAAGCAAATCTAGAAAGGGGCCAAAGACTCCTAAGACCCCAACTGGTACTCCAGTACCCTATTGACTCTACTGATCATCTTATCACCGTACCCAACTTCTAACAAACTCTCAGTTTGCTACCAAAAGCGGCTATATTTCACTTGGATCTCCCTTTTTAGCAATACAGCCTTAAATAAATCTTTTGAAAAGGTGTCCTGAAACGGGTGTCTGAGACGAACCCCACAGTGTGTGCATAGGGGAGCTTCGTATGACGCATTTAGTGTGATGATTCTTGGTATTCTTCATTTTTGTGGTCCTCTAGAAATTGTCCAGTGGTAGTGCAGACCCCTTTAGAGATTTTTATATCTACATGGCCATAGAGCATGTAAGGACTTCCTTTTCTTGATCACCTTCTTTTGGTTGCTTTTTTTTTTTTTGCAGGTATCCATTTCTGGGGTCCCCTGGTTTGAAACCCAGTGAATCCTGTACACTAAAATGTCCACAGTAAATGAGCAATGGCTAAAAGAAGAGGTAAAATGGATGGGGGAGAACGTGCAGGTTTACAGATATTTGTATATTTATACACATGCACATTTATTATATGTTTTTCAGCTGAATGTCCTTCAGTTTTGTTATTTGTGTCATTCAGCACATCTTTGTGCCATTAGCCCTGGTTTCACTTACTTTGTAGGCTGCCTTTGAATTTCAAGGTGCCAATAGGGGAAACAGAAATTTGGATCAGCAACATTGTTGGGGTTTCACTTCTGACAATACAAGAAATAAAGACTAAAGGGCTACAGCTGGCTGAAAGGAATGTCATATGCAGTCTCCCTTCTTAAAATATTCAAAACGCTCATACCTCAAGGACGTAATTTAAATGTTCATTTTAGCCTTCTGCACCACCTTTAAACAAGGCACTGGCTGCCTCATTTGGACTAGAGAATAATCAAAAATCTCTTATATTTCCTGGCACTGGGAGAGAGGGTCTTTGGACATCCAGATTTTCATGGCTGGAAGAGTCTCACCTTGGGACCAATCATTTCCAGGTGAAAGAAACAGGCTTTAAATACTGCTACTAAAGAAAACCCAGTTAATTTGAATATATTTGACAGAAGAACAAAACCTCAATTTCTTCTCAAAGCCGTTTGAGAGCGGGGGATTTGCAGCTTGAGTGCTGGCCAGGTGAATTTGCCTTCAACGTCTTGCTGCAGAAGTCGCCTTCTTGGTCCCCAGCGGGAAGGAGGAGGTCGTGGTGCAGCTCGCCGGCGGTGCACCCTGCTGCAGCAGAGCCAGCCAAGCAGAGGGGGCTGCGGCAGAAAAGCACAGCCCAGAGACCAGTCTTGGATCCAGGAAAGGAGCCAGGACACTTCAGAGCCACCTGGAGAAAGAAAAAGAAAACAGCAATAGGAAACTAGAGATCCTGAAAGGTTCTCCTCCAAAAGCCACCTCAAAAATATGAAACCGAAGGAAAAGAGGGAGAAAGCAGAAGCTCCTTCCTTCGCTGCCGCATCCTGTGCCGCACACCGAAATTCCCTGTCTGCAAACATGACTGACATCACTGGAGAAGAATGTAAACTTTGATTTAAAAAAAAATACCGCTTGCTGCTGCTCCTTTTTGGCAGCAGATCTCATATCTTTGGAGTATTTTTATCTAATTACGTATGTATATGCACATATATAAATATTTTGTTAAAAGCAGAAGGATGCTTCTCTCTTTCTTCCCTGCGCTTGCAACAGAGGCTGTGCAACATCCAAAGTGGGCTCCTCCTGAGAGCTTCCACGCGTGTTACTACAGAAAGAGGAGAGCAAAATGAAAATTATAAAATAGTAATAATAACAATAAAAATAACAAATAAGCCGAGTGAGAAATAGAGGACTAATTCAAGCTGTGTCCTTTATATCAATAATAAATGACCCAGCACTGGGGAAAGCGGGTTGCTAAATTAAAACTAATGTGGGAGGTGTGTGTGTCCCCCATCCTCCCCCTCCCGGTTACGCCACCCCAGCCGTGAGGATCTATGCTGGGGGCTTGGGTGTCTTCCCTCCCTCCTTTCAATCTACCTAGCCAGAGCCCTCTCCCTGCTTGACAGCTACTGCAAGCCCAAACTGACAGCTCTTCAAAATCCGCCGAAGAAACCCAGCATTAATTAAGTCATTGCTGGACTGTAATTTCCTTGAGAAGTAAAAAATTCTCACACAAGAAAAGGTTACAGAGACCTTTTCTGTGTCAAAATTACCATGCTGCATGAATATTAATGCTCTTAATGAAGACAACCTTTGCTTCATCAGGAAGGTTCTGGAGCAGGTGCCAAGCCTGAAGTCTCACTCTGTGGATTTTCTACTCTATGAAAGTCGGCACAATGCAATTTTTCCATTAAAATCAACATTTCCCACATGATCGCGTTTTTTTTTCTTCTTTACAGATAGGCGGAAAGAGGGGGGAAAAAATCCCTCTGCTTTGAAATCAAACATTTAAAGGTTTCATTCAACACATTAATCAGCGCTGA
>VZSZ01004057.1:1116258-1127646 GCA_013398815.1 Ibidorhyncha struthersii
CGGCGGGGGGGTGGGGGGTGCGGAATCTGCCTTATTTATACAGATCTCACACGCGCTTCCATAGATCACAGCCGCGTTCATGTCGTGCGCTGCCCCAGGGTGCTGCTGGGCACATCCTCTCCAGAAAGTCTCAGTGGGATCGCGGGGGGATGCCAGGATGGGGGCGTCGGGAAGGGGCTGGGGTGGCAGAGCCATCACCACCACCTTGCTTGGGACGTGAGCCCCGGCCTTCAGGCACTTGTGTCCCAGAGACTGAGGATGAGCACCATGAAGTTCGACCATCTGGGAGGACACGGACAAAGGGGGTATCACCAAAAAATGGGGGAACAGGGAAAAGGGGCGTCCCCTATGGCGGGCAGGGGAGGGGAGGGAGTGGAGATGTTCAGCCATGAGGGCAGCAAAGATGTGCGTTAGCACAAAATGATGGAGGAAAGGGCTGCTTTCTTGTTTTTTTTCTCAGGAAGGAGGGGGTTTTTGATGGCACTGCACTGGAGAAATTGCACTGCCTTTGTGCTGAGCTGTTTCACCGGCATTTAGCTTCAGACGAGGAAAGGGAAAGAAATTATATGGAAAAGTGTGGAGAAACGCTGAGGATAGAATAGAGGCTGCAGCTTTAGAGGGGAAGAAAAATCAGGTAAAAGCCACCTCTTTCTCCCCCTTCAAAAGGAGAAAATGATATGAAAACTGCCCATTAATTATATCTTCTACTTCTACTTATTAGGCATTCGTGATCTAATAATGGCTGTGGCTAACTTATAAAAAAAATCTGATTATTTTCTGTTGGGGCATGCAATGCCCTGTATATATTAAAAAGGTAAGCAATGATATATATTTATGGGTACTGATGTAATAGCTATTAGATTTATAATGCAGAGAAGAAACATAATTTTATTAGAAAGAGCAATAGTTCACAATCCTATTATTGTTTATTGCTGACGTCAGTGCTGAACTATAATAAGAATCATGTAACAACTGGAAATAATAATAAAAATGCCGTTTATATTTGCAAGAAAGTGGATCCTCTAAAACCAAAATAGGGATTATAAACCCCAGCCCTGAGCTGGCTGGGGATACCTGGCAGCAGCCATTTGGGTTGTGGAAGCACTCGGGACGCAGGTCAAGGTTTTCACCCCCCTGATCCAAAGGTGAACGTCTTCCTGACCCCAAATCTGCCATCAGCCTCACTGCAAACACCCGGGCAAGGCCTGGAGGGGGCCGCCCATGGTGTTCCCATGGGCGCCCTGTGCAGTGTGGCCCTATAGGGCCCGACCACTGTGTTCTCCCCGGGGAAGGAGGGACACCTGGGGCAGCGGCATCTCCAGACCAGCCTCCCACTGTGAGCAACACATGGGCACCAAACTGTCCTTTGGCCTCCTTTACAGTAACAGTAACCTTGATAATTTGTGTTTATGAAACCTCAAATCCTAACCCTCAGTAAAGTATTTGAACTACTACTGTGCACCTTTTATGGTTAGTCTTTGTTTTTTATGAATATGTACATATATACTTAGACTCTAAATCTTTCATTATAATTGTCATAAAAATCTGTTTCCAAGCTGTATCTGGAACTGTCAGCCTTGCTGGTCTCTATTTCTCTATATTGCTTCCCCCCTGCCCTTTCTAGCAGTCTTTTTTCCCTTTAGAGCAGTGTTTGCTGACCTTCAGACTCAAGAATTAACTCATTCTCCCGACATCTGTGAATTATTAATGAGGATGTTTCAGAAAGTTCCTTAGCCACTTCCTTTAAAACTCCTGGGTGCAAATTAATAGAGCTGTTTTGGGGAAAGCTTAATTTTAGCAGGTGCTGCCTTAGATCTTTCTTTGTTGCAGAGATAAATGTTCTGCTCCCACAGAAACGTCAGATGGGACAGATACATCCTCCAGCTTCATTGCAAATACAGAACAAAAGTGTCTAGTCAACACTTCTGATCTTTCTTTGTTAATCCTTGCAATGTTGTGAGCTGTCTCTAGCAATGGTCCCACAACCGTTCAGGGATTTTTGTCTCCTTTTAGAGCTTTCTGGGATCTTTTATTATACATCATTCTGCTGGCCACTGATTCTGCACTGATTTNAGGCTGTGGGGCTCTGTGGCTGGGATGGTTACTGTCCTTACTGAGAAGGAGGTGGAGTGGGTACCAGGCACACATAGCGAGCTCCTGAGCATGTTCATGGTCCCAGGTGGGATCCCAGTCCAACAGTACATCTCACTATCGGGATGTCCCCTGTGGATATACGCTGGATGGACAACTCTGGCACTCCAAGAAACTTTGCTTCCTGCAACGGTCCTCCCTCTATCCTGATGCTCACTAGCTCTCCTCTGGCCAAGACCTTTGCCCCTTCTCAGTACTAGCTGGTACCTGCTGCTCCCTGGCCCTGCCAAATCCCCAACCCAGAATCCCAAATCCTCTACTATCCATCTACCATCAGCCACCATTGGCCCTGTTCTTTCTATGGACAGTTAAAAATCTGGTCTGACCACAAGTCTATGGAAAGAGATGACCAGCAGCTTCACTTTAGGATACTGATGGACCCAACCACAGGAAAGGTAAGGTGAAAGTAGGACACGCAGTCAGCAAGTGCCACAAACTTAGAAATCTTAATCCATGACCAGAAACTTGCACTAAAAGCTTCAACTGAGGTGCCTCAGTATGAAGGTGTTAGAAAGGAAGAAAGGTTTGCAAATGTTGGTGTAACCTAAATCAGATGCTGAAACAGAGCAGGAACAGAATATTTAGTCCTTTGACTCCAATAAATTGTCTGCATTAAAATAACCCAGACAGCTGAGATAGATATTCATATAAATTTGTGGAATTTCAGATTTCCACAGAACAAGGTGATATTGTGTCCTGTAATGATACAAATATTCTTATGGGACATGATATCACACTTAAAACTCTAAATTTTTAAAGGTGTTTCAGTTACTTTATAGCAGCAGAGTGTCTTTGGAATGAACTAGATTTGCTATTCCATCTGAAGAACAAAGAGAAAAATTTATAGAAGATCAAACAAATAAAAATACATTGAGAAAGACAGTAAGTGATGTCAACGCACTAAGAAATTAAAAACTTTGCATTAGTGTCTGAGCTTTTTTGTTGGTACCCAGGTATTATAAATAATAAACTAAACCGAAATTGTACATATTATAAAGCTGCGTTTTCCTGTAGGGGTTCTGGTGACATGTACAAACCACGCGAGCTTTACTCCCATGGCTTATCCATGTCACTAATCCCCCTCTATAAAACTAGAGAAGGGAGGCACAGTGGGGAGGGGCAAAACTTGTGCGGAGCTGATTCCATCTTTTGCCTACATTTGTTTCCAAATCACTTGACAAGCTTTGCCCATGGCTTTCCAGGAGTCTGCCTTGGGATGAATGAACCTCTGCAGCAGAGAAATTCATCTTGTGAAAAATGCTTGGTTTGGGTCATTGGAACTATTTGGGAAATATTTGGCTGAAAAAGAGGGGAAAGTCAACTCAAGTGGAAAATCTGAGGTGACGTTTATTTGTGACTGATGAAGAATGATAATCTATATTTTGTCCGTGTCAGTTTTTTGTTCTTAAGACTCCTTGTAATCAGCTCAATTCAGTCTCAAATGATGCTTGCTCTCTTTTTCCGAGTGATTCCACCAAGCAGAAAAAAAGTTTATCATGAAGATCTGTGATAAAATCCATACATTTTAAAATATAACTTTCAAACTAGCCTCTGACTAAGAAATCACTGTGAAATGATTTCTGCCAGATTTATTTGAAATATCTCTGGACACAAATGGATCTCAAGTGCCTCAGGTTACTTTGGGGAAGGCTGGGGTCTGCACCAGTTGCCATCATTCTGTCACCTGGCACAAGCACTCGCTGGCTTTGGGATACTCAAACGGTGACTCCAAAATGCATCCCCTAGACCCACGCATTGTGTTACAGGATGTCTCCTGAGCTTTTGACCTCGGGAAATGGAATTTGAGGGCACTTACCACCCACTGTACACTTCACGGGACAGCATTTTAAATTTTCCATCAAAACAAATGGGAGTTTTGCTCACAGGGAATCTTTTGGGATGCCAAACCCAGCAGTCCTGCCTCCCAAATGACAATGATCCTGCCAGGATTGTTGCAGGAGTCTCACCCCCTCTCCCCTGCCACTCCTGATACCTTCATCCCAGAGAGATGAAACAGTGAATCTCACTCCCAGCTCTTGCTGGCCTCTTAGAAAATCCCAGGCTTAATCAGGAGGCTTGTTTATGGTACAGCTCCTTGTCTCGCAAGTACTACAGATGCCACTTCGTTGCACCTAAACTGCTTACGAGACAGCACTCTTATCTAATAAGACATAGCACAGCCATACATATTTATTTATATTTGAACTCTTGCCCTCTGTACTATACTGCAGGTCATGCATCTGCTCCAACACCACCTTATTAATTTTCTACTACTCTTCTCCATGGTGGCAACAGTGTTTCAAAGCCTGAAAAGAATATTTTCCTTTTTTTTTTTTTTCGCTTTGATCTATCTCTTTAACTCTTTAGCTGCTGAAAGGAGGGGAACCGGGGCTTCCCGAGAACAGTATCGCAGTGCTCCTCGTTGGGAATCGGGACACAGCAAGGATCTGCAGACAATGTCACTTCTCCGCCTGTGTAATACATTACTGTTCTGTTTTGTACCTTGCTAATTAGAAAGCAGGAAAGAAAAAAATATATTTATATATAAAAGAGCTCCCATCTGACAGACTCAAATTACAAAAGTATTCTGATATAAATTATTTAATCAGTGGGGGGAAAAAAGAAAGTCACTGTACTAACTATCATTTCTAGACAGAGTATTAACAACCGTTTCTTTCATTGGCTTTTGGTGTCTTATTTTGCACACCCATCACCAATAAGAAGCTATTGCATGATGCTTACCATAAAGTATGACTTTCATCTCTTTGTCTTTGCATTCACTTGCTTCATTTACCTTCCTAATGTATAAAAAGTTTTTAATTTGCCTCTCTCCCTTCCTCTTCTGTCACTAGCACTCTTGAAAACTTCTGGAAGAAAAAAGTAAAGACTTTCATTCATATATGGGACCCCATTCTGCCAGCCAGATCTGCCAGTCTTTGAAATACACTCCATGAACAAGGCATTGTTTGAAGGTATGATTGCTGCTTTATGGCTAGGTTGCAAGCCAGTGATAGGAAACCATCCTGACAACCATGCTGATCTCCGAATCCATGCCTCCTTTGATGTCCTGGGATGATGGATGGTCACGGGGAGGCCAAAGGCTTGCTCAGGACGGCCATCTCCAGCAGCAGAGGGAAATGTGCTCAGGGCCCGTGCTTTGCCTGAGGGCAGAGGTGCTTACACTGGGGGCTTGGAGCCCACCTCTGCACAGAGAGCAGCTAGCCATGATCAGCCTTGGTGCACTGCAGCTGTGTCTACCCTCAGAGCAGGTGTCCAGAGACCAGGCCCTACGTGTCTAGCCCGCTTTGGCAGGTGGCCAGAGCCAGGCTCTCACCCCAGGACTCTTCTGGAGATGGGCCCATGTCCCCAGTGCACAGAGGGCAGCTTGTGGTGCCAGGTCGCTTCTCCCACCGCCCTCTGGAAGCCAAGCCCAGACATTTAACAAGCCCTGTTGCAAAGAGGCCTTACATGGCAGGGCTTTCACAAAACAACCAGAAATAACACGGCATAGTCATGATGCCAAACTGGCCCAATGGGTGGAAAGTACGCCTCTAAACTATCAAAAGACCTAGCTTTCTTCCAAAAGACAAGAGGTATCCAAGGACATTGCACAAGAGCACCCTTGTGCAAATGTGTTTCTACGAGGCCAACAGAGCTGCATGACAGTGAGGGGCAAACCGCCACAACCACCTACGGGCTGGCAGCAGAGCCCAGGGCAAAGATTGTCTTCTGAGAGCCTGTGACCATGAGCAAAATGTTTTTTTAAAAGACCAGAAAGAGTAACATGCGCCAAAGCCCGGGTTTGTGCATAAATGGTTTGTGCCAAATCTGAAGGCTGCTCCAGGAGGGGTAACCCCATGTCGCCCCTTGAGTCAATGCTTGTGTCTGATAAGAGTACAAATATATTGTTTTCTGGTCCCTGTAGTGGGTGAATACCTTTTGATTGCCTGCTGAGATTACATATAATAAAAAACAGAGAGAGCAAACTGCTTTTCCTTTCACAGTTATGTCACTACTATATATATATATATATATGTATGTATTGCAGGTTTAAAATCCATATCCTGTTGTTGGATAAGCCGCTGGAGCTATTGAGATTTTTGTGGAAATCTTCAACTTTTCTTCCCACGAGCTGTGAGCACAGGGGGACCTGAGTGTTATCTGGAAAAATAATAATAAAAAATAAACAAGGCACAGTGCGGTGTGCTCTGGGCAGCCCGACGGCGCAGGCCTGTGACAGCTGCGACCTGGCAGGGCTGCTGCCTCCGAAGTTGGGGCGATGCTGGTGCCCACTGGCTGTACCAGGGGGCATAACCCAAGTGAGACCACCGGTGCATCCTGGTAAAACACGCTCGTCCGATGGTTTGGCCCCATGCTGGCCAAACCCTCTCAGGCTGTTTTTTTGGCCCACCTGCACCCTCAGCGCCATTGGGGAGGTGCAGAGCTCCAAGCCTTCCCCGCAGCCCCCGTGCCATCGTTATCCTCATTTTGCCTGGCCCAGCAGTCCAGTCCTTGCAGCGTCACTGGGAAGGTGGCAGTCACCAGCGAGTGACAAAGGCTCTGAGCTTAGTTGCTCTTGCAGGGGAGGAAAAAGGCCCATTTTTTTTTTCCCCAGCAGAGCTGCTGCTAATAGCAGCCTCCTCCTCTGCTCTCACTCCCTCCTCTTCACCACCGCCAGACGCTGGAAGTATGAAATAAAGCTCATTTTTCTGACATAACACATTAAGATCTTGAAAGTTTATGCCACAGCAATGTAAAACGAGTACCTCTTGGCACAACACAGGCGAATTGCTGCCTGTTTGTTAACAGGGAGGGAAGTTCCCGCTCGCATGAGCCATCACGCTGTGCAAAGGCAACCGGCAGCTGCCTGCAGCCCAGCCCTCGCCCTCCCCGCTCCTCCTGCCAGCTCCATCCTCTTGCCCCGGAGAAAAGACAAGACTTGTGTTCACAGGAAGATGACGCTCAGGATTTAAGGGAGAGCAATTTTGTGCCTTAAGGTGCTGCTCCGGTGGAGCTGCTTTACCCTCAGCCAACATCAGGGGATTCCATCCCAGCAGTGCGACCGCCCCAAACCCCTTCGGCATGCAAGCCGCACGCTGGCCGATGGTGGCCACTCCTTTGGCGAGGATGGGGAAAAGAAAGGGGTGCCTCCTGCTTGGTGCACAGTGAAAATATGAGAAGCAGAGCTACAAGCCCCAGGTTACTCAGGGTGGGCTGGGAGAAGCCACTTCTCCCCAGGGGAATTGTTACATGCAGCTTTCAATCACATAAACGAGATCGGATTGCCAAACCCAGTGGCAAAGGTGGCAAATGCCGCTTCTGGGAATCAGTGAGAACCAAAACAAAACCTCGGAGGGGTCTTGGGCTGGTCACTGGAGAAAATCTTAGCCTTTGTCGCGCAAAGTGGGGGCAGACACACAGGTGTACCACATTCTTGTTTTTTTGTGTACAAACACACACAGCGCTGGCTCAGCTACCTGCGTGGGAGTTCTATTGTCTCGTTTGAAAGGTACAAGTTGAGAAGTCAGGGCAATATTAAACAACATTTATTAAATGAGGGAGGGCTTAATCTGTTCTACAGGTACTAAATAGTTGATTTAACAGAAGCTTGGAGAAATAAAAAAAAAATGCTTTTTAATCTTTGAATTACATTTTCCCAAGGAGAAGGTGAGGCTACCTAATGCTAGCAGCTGAAAAAGAGAGGATCTTCCCTCCCTTCAAACCCAGGACATCAGAGATATGGGAGAAAGAGGGGTTGTTTTCTTCAAGAAAACTTTCAGCCCACACAGTCTGGGGCAGGGTGAGCCATACCCCTTCTCCAGGTGATTGCCTGGGTAAGTGTTTAGCTGAATGGTCACTTGGAAAAATGAGGGGAAATGGGTAAAAAAGTGATACCAAAAGAGTGTTCACAACCATAGAGAGAGCCATAAACATTTGAAGCAGGGTATGATGTGTGCTTGTCCTATTGCAATGCCCGTCCCAGGGCAGCCACTTTGGATCACTTCGATCACTGGGCAGGGCGGTGGATTTTGGCCTGGTCCGCTCTGGCAGCTTTTATATTGTGTTCAGATGAACTTGTACTGACTGAGTTAAACCCGTGGACACTTAATGTGGTTGAAGAATGATGTGCTTTGCTCCAGCCTGACACCGGTGCTAATTAATTTAGAGTAAACAGAAATAAAAATGGTACAAAGTGCCGTAAAAGTATCCAGCTTGTAGTGATTTAACGAAATCGGTTCACACTCAGATAAAACCAGTGCAACTCAGCACACAGATAAACACCAAGGGAAACTGATTAAATGTCCAAACAAAGGAATAAAAACATGAAATCAGATGGACAGTAAAGAGGGTCAATGGTAAAACAGATTACATTGTCCAAAGAGAGTTGAGGGTTTTTTTTTTCCTCTTACTTTTTCTTTTTCCACTGATTCTGTATTGTTTTGGCCTGATGTTGCTCAGTGTTCCCACCTCAACCTCTCCCCTCGACACAAAAGTCTGGAGTATTTCCTTGTCCTTTCCTCCAGACACCAGAATTCCCGTCTCTGCATCAGCTGGTACCACCTGCTCAGAAGCGAGCAGATCTTAGAGGAAGAGCAAATATCCCATGGGCAAACTGGTTTTGTTTGTTTATAATACTCTGCCAAGCACATCTTGAAAGGCAGGGTTTGGTGTTTTATTAAAAACAAATGCCTTTAGAGCTAAGACCCTCCAAGATTTCCACAGATTTTAGTTAAACCACATCTGACTTCCACCCAGCTTTTTTGAATGCAGCTGCCTGCTCTGAAGACGTAGGGACTTACACGGTGTGCCGTGCAGACAGATGTTACACCACCAAGGTATGCAAACAGAAATTGTGGGTTTGGAGATGAGGGTGAGTGTGACCTAGGACAGCCAGGAGGCTGGGATTCCCAGACTAGCCAATACGTGCCCTACAGCATTATCAGGATGAGCACAAGCAAACGAAAGCAGAATGCTGCAGTACCTTTCTCCAGAGCGGAGATCTCCATGGGGAAAAGGAAGAGGTGCAGCCAGTCATGGGGAAGGGGGCATAGCGGCATGATGTGCATTCACAGCATGGCCCTTGGGCTGCCCCCCCCCCCAGCACATCCCTGCATGAAAGGTGGTGAACATGAACCCGAAGTCAAGAGGGAGCCAGATATTCCCCTGAGCCCTCATCCCATTGCAAGGCACCCTGTGTGTCTGGGAGCGCAGGGGCATGCTGTGCGGTTTGGGAGGACACGTCAGAGCTCTGCAGGGTGATGCAAGAGTGTGAAACAGTTCTCGCTCCTCTTACCTAATGCCATCCCCATTATACCTGGAATATACACTTTGCCCTAACAGCTTTAGCTACTGGATGACTTCTACCTTTCAGTATTAAGCACATCTTTCACCATTTTGCTCTTTCTAGCATCCTTTCAGGGACTGGCAACATGATGCCAGATGCTGTTTTTGAAGCACTTTGGGGAGAGGAGGAAAAAAGAGATTTTATATATTTCAGTGTACTTGTACCAAAATTACCTCAGACAATTCAAATATATGTCTTCTTTTACACTTCAGTTTGGTAGCAAAGATTTCAGGCTTGTTGTTTTATTCTGGTTCTCGTCTTGCCCACCAGACCTGGGGTGGCTGGGTATCTTCTCAACAATTACAGGCCCCGCATGACTTATTCTGTTCACAAATCCGTATTGCATGAGCTGTGCTTATTCTACATGCAGCTCTTCAGTGATGAGAGTGGGAGTTGTTACACACAGAGACCACGGCATTCACCAGCAATCCACAGAAGCACTTTCTTTTTTTTTTTTTTTAATGTGGTATGGAAAAAACTGTTCTTAGGAAAACAGATAATATCAGTGCCTGAGGCCTTTGCCCTAGGTGTCTCAAAGGGAAAGGCACTTAAAAAATGTGCAAAGCAGCAGTCCAAACCTCCCACAGTGCTGAAAAGAAGACTAAATATTCTTAGGGAAATGTTGGGTTTATTCCAATTTCTCCAGAAACACTTACTAAACCCACTTCCACATTTTCAGGCACTGGTTCTGGGAACTCAGCATTTAGATACTTTGAATGAAAACAGCATGGTCAGCTGGACCACCTTATGTGAACATTAATTTCCATTCACTGGACTTGAATCTATTTTCCCTGTGAAAAACCTGGAGTGGCTCCACAGGAGCTGTTTGGAGTCACACTGCTGTAAAGCCAGAGGATACTCCAGCCTATAAGACGCACTTCACTTTGCAAAGCATGTGCTCTTAATTAACCATGAGAAATAGCTGCTCGTTTACTTTTCAACTACATGAAGATTAAATGTTTCCTAACTCGGCATCAGTCTCAGCTATCCTTCTTCAAACTTGCTACATGAGGTTATCCACCGAGGCCAGGGTGGGCAAGTGTGGGCAGCAGGAACCACTGAAGAAGACTGAGCCCTGCTGAAGAGAGCTGAAATTTTAGGAGAAAACAGCCATATGTCAAAGGAAGAAAAACCATGATCTTTTGTCAATTCTGAGCAGGTCATCTTCAAAGAGAAGGATTCTTGGAAAGTAAAATGGATTATTATTTACATAATCAATCAGCAGCACAGCAGGGGCACCCATACATGGGGAGGATTTAGATACCTGCAGACCAAAGGGATTCTGATTTTCCTCTCTGCTGCATGTCCACCCTTCAGGCCAGTAAGACTTTCTGTCATGGTTTCTTATCTGTAGTCTTAACATACATCTTCTCTGAAACACTGAAGATGACACTGGAGCATCTTGGGAAATGCAAACAAACAGGAGCTGTGATGTGCAGTAGTTTGTAAAAGCCTCATATCTTGGATATGCTACTTCTAAGAAAAAGCCAGATTTTTTTTCTTGGAACCACCCTAAGTAAAAAGTTGATGCAAACAACACAAATGAGGCCTTATGTGGTTTGGAAGCCATAAAGACTTTCAACCACTCGACTGGCCCAATTCCTCCTGTTCTTTGCTTTTGGTCTAGTAAATTGAAAGGCCACCACAGATGTTAGTACCACAAATATTCATGTCCTACCCAGAAATGGAACCTTTTTTATTTGATGATTTCTGCAAATGAGCACGGCTTTTCACAAGGGAGACGGGGTACATCAAGCTTCTGGGAAAGGTTATCAGCTTTTCCAAATTGACCACAGTGAAAATTTGCTGTTTTCTTAGTAAAATAGCTCTCCCTGCCACCCCCCCCACCCCCCCCACGCCTTTTTTTTTTTTTTCAATATTTTTTTTTTTTT
>VZSZ01004057.1:1128074-1138139 GCA_013398815.1 Ibidorhyncha struthersii
TATTATATTATATAAATAACTTCCAATGCAAGAAGCAAGGTTTTTCCTATGCAGGCAACTTGGATCTCCCTGTTTTTTTGAGTCTTCTTCATTTCTGAGCTACTTCAGCAAGCTTTAGTTAACTTTGGCTAACTTAAGCTTGGTTTTAGCATTCAAGGAGCTGGAGACCCTGGCAATATGACTGTGTGTTCTAGCAAGGAAAGTGACTGGAGTTTCCATGAGAAGAGCAACTTCCACCTGCAAGAGAAACCATTAGATGAGACCTTAAAGCAACCTGCTTTAGCAGTGCTTCACCTGATACAGGAAAACCTCTATAATTTTATGCATGCTTGCTGTATTTGGTGAAGTGTTTATGCGTTTACGCCCTTAATTCATTTATTGGAAATAAACCGGGGAGCTCAAAATCTCCTGGAATCAGTCTAGCAGCAATCAGCTGGGAAGATCCCATGAAGTCCATAACTATGTACTGGGAGAAACCTCCACAGCCCTTCATGAAAATCCATTGTTGATTTTAAGCACTGCTCCCAAAATTTGAGTATTTTCAGTTGCCATTGGCTTTGGTGGTAAACAAGGGTGTTCATTATCACCAAGCAGCAGGTTGGTTGAGAGCAAAGAGCAGCTACTATGCAACTTGCAGCCTTTCTGAAGACAAATGATTGTCATGAACCAGTAACGTGGGAAGGAAGTTGTCCAACTCTGCAAATAGCTAGAGCTCCTGCAAGACACATGGTAAAAGAGTTGCTCAAAGGGTAAGATGATCTATTTATTCCAAATCATTATGTTTTGGGTCCTGCTTTTTGGTTTAGAATTTCTGAATATGAAAACTCATCTCTGAAAAATGTCTACCACAAAATGAACAAAACTCTCACAACAATTCTAATTCTCCTGTTTAATATGCGCACCAGAGGGTGCTGTGCTGTGGGTCTGAACAGGAATATTAGCCACTCCAAACTACATTTAGATTGCCAACAAAATATAAAAGGCAAAATGCCTTAATGTAGATTCCTGCCTCCCTTTAAAAGGAAAAACATCACAGTTCTAAACTGCAGCTGAGCAAAAGGGGGGGAAAAAAAAGGAAAAAAAAAGAAACAGTGAATTATGTGATGTGGTGTTTTTACCAACTGTCTAAATAAAGGTTTAGTGAGTCACTGTGGAAAACAGAAAATCTTTCTTTATTTTAAGAGCTGCAGTTTAAGAGTTTTGTATGAAAAAGCTTCCCTTAGGTTTGTAACTTAAACATTGCCCATCTGCTCTTTCCTCCCTCGTCTGCATTTACAGTAAATCTGAGATTTCCTTTTTCAAAAAATACATTTTAAAAAATGTACAGATTTGGCCAACAGTGTCTGTAGAGATAATGAGAAGTCTAATTTAAGGTGCCAATATCTAAAATGATGGTTTGCCTTTGGTGCACACTAGAGACAGGAATTTCTCTGCTCTGGGCCCAGTGTTGGCTTCAGGTTCCCCATGGGAGTGGGGAAGAGGAAGTGACGTGGGAGCTTGAACCCTAATTAGGCAGGATACCCTTTTCCCACATTTTTACAGAATGAAAAGAAAGGTGAGTCTCACAGGGGGCAGAACCAGCACCCACTGAAGCCAACAGGAAGATCCCAGATGCCTACGTGGCCAACCGTATGGTGGAGCCACAAGACCCTCTGCTCCGTGTCCTCCGATTAGCTCATCTCCAAACCAGGTGTCTTGCTCGCAGTTACCAAGGCTGAAGAGCAGTGCCAGTCCCCTGGCGTACATGGTGTAATGCATAGCTCATTAGTTCATGAGTATAAAACTTTTTTTTTCTTCCTAGTACAGTCTCACTATGAAAGAGGCTTCAGGTCACGGTTTTGAATTAAATTCAGAGTAATGGCATTGAAGACAATTCTTTTTTTTTTGGTGGAAAACCAGGTAGAAAGGATAATCAGGCCCTTCAGTTCTACCCCTGAGAGGAAGCGTGGCTTACAAAACATCACCTCCAGGTGTTATCGGGGTCTAGCGATGCCCAGTTTTCTGTGTGGAGGCAGAGGTGGCTTACACTTGAAGGATAACCTGTAAGGAAGGGATGCAACAGAAGAATACTTCACCAACTCCCAACTTATATTTCTGTCCCTGACTCCCATTATTAATGAACTCATTCACTTTCATAAAAACAACTACACAAGTGCTTCTAACCATATCTATAAAACTATTTAATGCTCTTTTCGAAACAAGGCATCTTACAGCCATAGTAATTGCAGTTTTACTAGACCTTTAAATGAGAAGCAGCTACTTATTAAGTTTTGATATGGTGAGCTGATTAGACAAGTTAAACATAAAGGCACAATTTATGCATACTGTATAACCACATGTGCACGTAGTGCAGTTCTTACACTGGTGTTTGGCACTCACTGCAATAGGAAATCCTGCTAGGTACACAGTTTTATGCCACTTACAGGTTACAAGTAGTAAAGCGAAAAATGCTGGATTTTACAGGAAAATAATATCCATAAATCTCCAGCAGTGAATTACAGTATAACTCAGAGCTGTCTTTGTTTTGCTGCTGCTATGAATTCAATTCTGTTGCCAGTGCAGAAACAATAAACACAAAGACCAAAGTGGAAACCACTCCCCTCGCATTTGGCAAGTGCTTATATCCAATTTACAGCTGGACTCTGAAAACAGCTTCTGAAACAGTACTAATAACAAAGAAGTTCCCACAGATGCTCCTTTTTTAGTCCTAGTGAACTGAAGCAGTCCATTGTGTACAACTTAAAGGTGTCTTCTAACATCCTGCCTGGTTTTCCCAGTTCATCTGTCTCTGGTCTGTACCTTTCTCGACATGAGTCATATTTATTTGCCCTTTGTCTTATTAGGCAACTTGCTCAGTGTGTTGTCTATTAAAGAGCTCTCCCTTATATAGTTCTCACGAGGGAGACACCATGCTGCCTAAACAGTCCTCTGAACTTAATTCCTCCTGATCTGGCGTAACAGGGCATTACTACATTTTTGTGTGCTGATTTGGTTGTTGTTACATGCCAAATGCAGGATCAGTGCTCTGCTCTGTTACGGTAGAGTAATTTTGTTACGCACGCAGGCTTTTACCAGCACTGATATCAGTGCAATGATCTCAGGGAACTCAAATTGATTATTTGTTGAGATGCATCACCTGCGTGTAAAATGGTCGGTACAACCCATGTTTTGTCTGATCTCTGTTCATTACAAAATAAGACACGTCAAGAACATAGTTAGCATGTTCTTCCATTGTATCATATTTGTATGGCACATACATGGCATTGAGCTGCTGTATGGAGGATTTCCACTAACATCTTTATACCTGCATTTAAAAGCAACTCAGAAACTGATTCAAAAGAGGTCTCACACATGCATAACTTCAGGAACCTGAGTAGCACTGGTGTAGACTGCTCATGTGCTTAAGTACCTTGCTGATTCAGGGCTACAATGAGTGGAAGAGTCAGGAAATAAGTGACAAAAAAATATTTATCAAAGTTTAATCATATATTCTGTCTCTGGTATAAGAGGATTACCACAGGAAACTGGCAGGAATTTGTCTCCCCCTGTGCAGCATTACACAAAGAGTGAATTTCTTCTAATGCAACAAGCATTGGTTAGTATTAGGCACCAGATACAGGATGTGGCGAACTAATTGTCTTATCTGGCATGACAAGCCTTACCCATGATTTATGGGCACGGGTGTGATGGTACAACTAAGCTGGTCTACCTCAGAGTGACAACACCGATTGGTTAAAGGGAGCTATTCTAAACTTATATTGATATAAGCAAGAAAAGAACAGGGCCTTAATTATACTTAAACACCTGAACTAATTGTGGTTTTCAACCTCCTTCAAATTTTCCAGTAGAGGTTTGGGACCTATACAGTGTATTTAAGTCTCCTGACAATTAGTTTGCTTTTCTCGCATATCTTTTAAAGGCTCTCTGGAAATAGTTCACAAACCCCAGATGTCCATAGACTGAAGCAGGAAGATTTTTGCTTTTAAGGGATCAGTAAGTCTCTGGAAAGAGCAAGTGAGTCGTCAGGAACTCATGTGGACAATAAAAGCTTTGATTATCCTCATAATAAATATTTTGAATAATATGCCAGCATAAGAAGATTCCTTTTGAACAGAAAGCAGGAGCTACTATCTTGGAATAATAAAGGATTTCCACAAAATGTAAAGTTCCAGTATGCATGAGAGAAATGGTTGTGTTTTCTTTAAATATGATATGCCGGGTATTGCCTGGTGTTTTGATACCTACAGTCTTTCTCAGAAGAACAGAAAGTAATAGCAAAATGTACCAGAGTGATACTTTGAAGGCAAGCATATATATTTCTTTATTTCTCAGGTCTAACGATCACAATTTTATAGTTTTCCACTTACTAGTTTATATCTGAACACAGAAACATATATAAACTCCAAACACAATCAAGTGGAATATGAAATAAGTAAATAAGATAACCTACTATGAATATGATAAATGCATCTCTTTGAATCATATCATTTATTCATGACTTTTTCTAGTTAGCTCAATAAGTTCCTTAATTACTGTGAGCTGAAGCCCAGGTGAATCAGAGGGACTGATGGAAGATCTCCTTCCATCTGCATTCAGCTCTGTGCTATTCAGACATGCAGAGCATTGCTGCTGAGAAGAGGCTCCACAAATGTCCAACAGAAATTAAAGATACTCGTACAGGACTGGCCTGTTGGGAACTCCGAGGCATTAAAATTCTTATTCTCTTCTACCTTGTTTATCTGAGTGTGTTTAGGTAGCATGCCACTCCTGGGGGGGTGGAGGCTGGAAATAACCCTTCCACGTACTACTGCTGTGACCCATTCTGCCTGATCCGGCCCCTGAAGTCTACTTAGAAGTCATATGGACTCAACTTGACTTCTATCACACCCTGAACCTAAGGTAGTTGTCCTCCAAGGTACGTCTTGTTTTCTAATTGATTTTCAGGTGCATTTACAGTTGTCAATACCGATTTATAAATACCAGTATGATTTAGCATTTCTCTGCTTACAGTTGGGTTTTTTTCTCCATTTAGTTTTGATAGTAGAGATTGACAGGCGCTATTTTAAGACCATCCCTCTAACAGAGCATTTTGAGACTGGTTAAGGCAGTTTTTCTTGTGGGTTTTGCCTTTTCTGTAGGTTCACCAGTAATACCCAGAACATTACGAGACTGCCTCTTCACCCAAATGCTTTTATTGGTTGATGAAAATGTAAGTAAGGGAAATGTCCTGGTAGGGTCTCCTGGGATGGACCTTCACATACAAATCATATCTAATGTATTAAAAAATAGTCTATGCAGTCAGAGGTTGTCACATTGACTCATTTTATGAAGAAGTATGTCTGCTGGTACTCTGTATAGGTACTTCTTTCTGTAATTTGAACTTCAGTAAATATGTTCACTGGATTTTCTGTGGTATATGTGCAAAAAGGGTCCCACTGTGGTGGTTAACATCATCAGACAATTGTCAAATTACGCTGGGAAGGCTTCATCTTCAGTAACAATAGTAGATATAGTCCACAGTTTTTCAAGGGAGGCTTGGTTGGAGGGGTTTGCCTCAGTAATAAGACAAAATGGGAAGATGGCAAAACATCACTTGTGAACATCGTCTGTGAACACATATTCTGTGTGTGGCTGCTACAGTTTAAAGTTTCCCTCATTTCAGTGGGTTGGCCTTATGAAGTGATCACAGAAAAATAAGAAAGGAAGTAGATAAAGAAATTTTCAATACCAACAGAGCCTTAAACACAAAACAACAGAGAAATAATGATATATTGCATTGTCTCTGATTGGATGGGGAGTTTTCTTCCACCCCTCAAGGCAGAACTGTAAATACAGGAACAGTCAGTTCCCAACATCTCTAAAGATTACCCAGCAGACTGGGATAATCTGATTATTAAAAAGACCTAACCAGACCTCTCATATAGCCTAAGGGAACACTGAAGCTTCTAGGTCTCCCAGCGATGCTGGACTGTCCCCTTGGATTTCCTAGCGTGGTCCATTTGTGTTTAGCTAAGCTTCCTGTTGGGATTCAGTCGTTATCCTCACCCAACTAATCACAATTTCCAACAAATGCAGTTTCAAAATTGCCCTCCCGTCTTGCTTGAAATCTGTGCATATAATTCTGCTCTGCTACTGAGTTGGCTTTCTTTTTATGTTTTAACCATCCACCCTTTCCAAAATTAGAACTTACTCTGAAGAGAAGCATGTTAATATCAGGGACTCTGACTCCATGCACACTTACGCACATGTATGTATAAAATTCGGATAAATTTTACAGCAAGTAACAAACTGTGGATAAGGGAAATATTTTTTTGATAGAAGACGAGCTTGATAAAAGGAGTGCACGCTGTCGTGCCTGAAAGTATGGTATTAATAATTAAGCCATGCAATCATTACCTCAGGATATTATTTCTTAAATATCTCTTGCAAAGGCAATACGATTACATATGAATTATATCAATTTTCTACCAACAAAAAAAAATCCACAGAAATAGGAATTGAATTACACTGTCCAATTTGCTGTAAAGTTCACTGTACGTGAAGAAATTAATCAAAGCTACCACCACCCATTTTTATGGGAACATAAAATGATGTGAACTTCCATTTTTAATAAAGATGCATAGCTCTTTTATGAAGACTGACTAATAACACTATAATGAACTGAAAAGCTACTGATACATTAAGAATGAAAATTTTGAGGGATGTGTTTACTGAGTCTCCTGTTTCAAGTCAGGCAGTACTTCCATTTGAATCTGCCTATAGATAAAGGAAAAATCCAAACAATAAAGTTGATGCAAACTCTGTGCAAGTTCATCTCCCATTTTATTCGTCTAGCTACTTCCACCTAAATGATCCCTCAGACAGATGTGATCTGCATTCTACAGCAGTTTGAGACCCTGTGCAGACATCTCCCTGTTGCCACAAATGCCCATGAGTGGAGATTTCCAACCTGATTCAAAGGGCTGTAAGGCAATGAAGGAATTTTCTTAGGCCCCAAATCCAGGAGGTTTCTGAGCAGCAGCATGCCTATGTGTTCTCTGTGCAGGATAAAGGCTTGTAATCAGGAAGGCTATCCCTCCTTCCCCCAAAAGAATGTTAATTAAAGTCATTGCATATTAATTGAATAATCAAATAGTAAGCTAATTTAGTTTGAATGTGTTCACATAGATTTTGTTTTTTTTTTTCTTAACAGTCTATGGAATGATGAAATTGTCTGGAATACTTGCTTAAATGGTGTTTAAACATATAGTGGAAAGCAATGTGGGAATATTTTGATCACAGCAGAGCGTTCTGAGAGTGCTGTTCATCTGACCTGGCTGCTCTCCTGTCCTTCGGACAACTGAATTGAAACAGGCAAAATCTAGGGTAAGGCAAATTTCTGTGGGTTTTTTTTTGTTCTTCTGAACAGTCACTCAGCCAGTTAACTTTGTTCACCGGGTGTTTTCTCATTTCTCACAAATAACTGTCTAAATTGGAAACTATCAGAAGTTTGCTTACTTGCTAGAAGTCATCTGGAGGAAATCTTCAAAGCCTTTTATCATGGGTGGTCCTTTGCTTTGGCTCTTCTTAACCCTTGTTCTAGTTAATATTTAAAGAAAAACACAACTAAGGGCAATGTTTCATAACTGTGGAGGTAAAGGGCTAATGAATAATAGAATTGCTAGTAATAGACAAAGGTGGACTTCTTGATTATATTTACTAAATTGACTTAATCATTAGCATTTGATATGATGCTCAGAGGCACCATTTCATGAGTCAGGGAATTGACTTATTTACTTGTCTTTCCCAGCTCTGTGAATCTAAACATCAATCAAATGCTAGAAGATTATTTAGCTAGAACGGTGATTATGCAGTTTATCCACTATTCTGGACAGCTTCTGAATAGGAAGAATATTTCATGAGTATCCTCTTCTACTTCCTTGCCCCTACCTCCAACTGCCTCATTCTAAAAATGTCTTTTCTGTGGGACCCTAAGAGGGACCACATGCCTCATCCTAAGACCACTAAACTACAGAGATGGCAACAAGAGAGAAATATAATATTCCAGCTGGATAATCACCAAGCAGTCTGATTCACTTAGTCTAATGTTCCCAGTCAGATCCTGGCAAGGAAATAAGTATGTAGGAGGATGCGAACAGATTAGTTCTAATTAAAATAATAAAAAGGTCTGAGCCACGGACTTCACATTTGAGGACCTCTTATTTTTTTTGTGAGGAATCATATCTGATCAAATCTTTCTCTGAACCTGTCCCTCAGGTTTTTAGTCTGATCTGAATTCAAAGCCACATGGACCTGTTTGGCTCCTTCTAAAAGATTGCTCTGCAAATGGTCAGCATTTTGTCAATCCAAAGCCACAGTTCATCTTCAAACTCCTCAGCTCCGGATTTGTTCTAGGGCTTAATAAAGTTGTCCAAGGATACCTCTGGGACAACATCCATCTTGGTCTTCATTGCTACATTATTCTCATTATTACTTACACAGTTTTAAAGGTATGGGCTTAGGTCAAGATTCCACTGTATTAGGACAAGGACATTTTGGGATATCCCAATGTCAGGATGTTCCTTTTTCCAGTCAGGGAGCAACCGACCCTGTAAATAATGTTGGCAGAATTTGGGGTCTGCAATAAGAAGACAATTAGTTACTGTTATTATAATAATTATCATTTTGGGGTCTCCTGTATCAGGATTAAGGCTCTGCAGGTGCTGAACAGCACTGATGTACAGAACCTCAATGGCAGCTGGCACCAGCTGGAATCCCATTTCCTGCTCACCAGAGCTTCAAAATATGTCATTACATGTAGAGAAAGAGGGAGAAATGTTGTTTGTCTTTTAATTTCTCTTAAAATCTTCTGCATTTGTCTACAATGCACCATTGACAAAACTACTACTGATTTAAATAAAAAACAAGCAAACAAAATTAAACAGACTAAAATCATGCCTACTTCTGCATAGAAGCATTTATCAGATTGGCCCATATATTAAAAGGCCTTTTTTTCTTTCTGCTGAGCTGGGAGTGAAATATTTTTAAAAGCTTCTGTTGTAAACAGAAAATCCATGATTTAAATTAATGATTTATTCTTTTAAAGCCAGTGCGGAATCTATCACTGGCATGATAAGATGCACATTGTCTTCTATCTGCATATAGCTATGTAACTGTGCAATATCTGGCAGTGAATTGGAAAAAAAAAAAATCAATTTTGCCTGGTTTCAAGCATATCTCCTGAGTCTGAGATATGTCTCACTTGTTTTTCAAATACCGCTACAAGTAATTTAAGCTCTGTGTTCAGAGAAAAAACTTGTCTCTGTGTGGGTGCACACATCTGTATTACCTGATTGGCATTAATTTTTACCTATTTTAAACAGAAAGATTGCAGTTCTCCTCCAGCACTTTTTTTTTCCAGAGGAAACAATTATTAAGAGACTGCCTGATCCGAAGCCCAGGGAAGTCAATGTACAGTCTCAAACTTTGGTGAAGTGTTGCTCACACTCCAAGGCCAAGATCTTTGAAGAGTTTTAAGGTCCAGCTTCCTCTAAAGATTTGGGAAGACCTGAAAGTCTGGATATTAATACTGAAGTCCTCAGTTCTGCATGCATGATGAATATTTAGCTTTCAGAGAATCTGCCAGAAGCCCCCACCAGGTGTTGGCCTGGATCAGTCTTGTATCTGATGTAGATTTATATCTTCTGTGCTCCTGAAAAGCTGGAGCAATATGCAAGTTACAAGATCACAGAACAGCACAGGCTGTGAAGGCACTTCTGGAGATCATCTGCTCCAAACTCCTGCTCAAGCAGGGTCAGCTACAGGAGGGGCTAGTAAGGGTCATGTCCACTTGGGTTTTGAATATGTCCTAGGACGAAGACTCCACAACCTCTCTTGGCAACTTGTGCCAGGGTTTGATCACCCTCAGAGGAAAGAAAAGTTTTTTCTTGTGTCGAGGTGGAATTTCTTGTATTTCAATTTGTCCCATTGCCTCTTGTCCCATTACTGGAAATCACTGAGAAGAGCCTGGCTCTGTCTGCTTTAATCCCTAGATTAGGTATTCGTACACACTGATAAGATCCCCCC
>VZSZ01004057.1:1138155-1169131 GCA_013398815.1 Ibidorhyncha struthersii
ACCTTAGTGACCCTTCACTGCACTTGGTCCTGTATGTCCATGTCTCCCTTGTACTGGGGAGCCAAGGACTGGACACAGCACTCCAGATGTCTTCTCACTGGTGGTCTGTAATGGGGATCACTCCCTTTACACCTGCTGGCAAAGCCCTTCTGATGCATCCCAGGATGCTGTTGGCCTTCCTTGCTGTGAGAGTGCATCACTGGCTCATAGTCAACTTGTTCACCAGCCCCCCCTGGCCCTTTTCTGTCAAGCTGCTTTCTAGATGGTGAGTCCCCAGGGTGTACTAGTGCCTGGAGTTGTTNTGAACTTCACAAGGTTCCTGTTGGCCCATTTTTCCAGCCTGTCAAGGTCCCTCTGAGTGACAGCACAATCATTTGGTCTGTCAAACAGTTCTCCTGTTATGTGTCATCTGCGAATATGCTGAGGGTGCACTCTGTCCAATCGTCCAGATCATTAATGAAGAGACTGAACAGTGTTGGTCCCGGTATCAGCCCTGGGGCTGAATAGTGACTAGTGACTGGCTTCAAGATGAGCTTCAAGCTGCTGATCGCAACCCTTTCGAGCCCAGCACTTCAGCCAGTTTTCAATTCACCTCACTGTCTCCTATATTTAGCCGATAATTCACCAGCTTGTCTGTGAGAATGTTAACAGAAGACAGCGTCAAAAGTCTTACTAGAGATACACTATATCCATTGCTCTCCCCTCACCCACCAAGCCCATCATCTCATCATGGAAGGCTATCAGGTTGGTCAGACATAGTTTCCCTTTGATAAATCTGTGCTGACTGCTCCAGATCACCTTTCTATATTTCAAATATCTGGAAAAGGTTTCCAGGATTAGCTGCTCTATCACCTTCTCCTGGACTGAGGTGAGACTGACCTGCCTGTAATTGCCTGGCTCCTTCTTGCCCTTGAAGAAAGGAGTGACATTTGCTCTGTTCCCATGCTCAGGAACCTCCCCTGGTCACCATGACCTTTCAGAGATAATCAACAGTGGCAGTGATGTCAGCCAACACTTGGGTGCATCCCATCAGGGTCCATGGACTTGTCTGTCCAGTTTGTTTAAATGTTCCCTAACCTTCACTGAGGGTAAGTCTTCCTTGCTCCAGATCTTCCCAGTAAAGACCAAGGTGAAGAAGACATTGAGCACCTTGGCCTTTTCCGTGTCCTTTGTTACCAGGGCACCGTCCCATTCAGTGGCAAGTCCCCATTTTCCCCGGTAGCTCCCTAGCAGCTGGCATGCCCTGTGCCACAGCACAGCATGGCACAACATGCCATGGCACGGTACTTCTTCCAGCTACCTAAGAGCACTACTTATGAAAATAAACAGGACACGAGAGAAGCTGGGGCTGGACTCTGTGTACCTTTCTGCACAATGGGATTTCAAGCAGTATGCGCAAAAGTGCACCAAGAGCTTCAGAAGCTGACTTTGAAAGTCCAGCTGCGAATTTAATTTTGAGTGATACGAGCTCCAGCTTAATGAAACTGTATTTTCTCCTCTCTAACAGATACTTTACCTTTTCCTTTGTCTGCCCTGTTGCTTGCCCTAAACTCATCTTGCTCCGATGGGATGTATCCTCAGCCAGTCAGTCATTCCCTCAGGCAGGGTGAGCTTCTGTTGCTCCATTTTTGGCAAAATCTGCAGCACAGATTTCTAAATGCCTTGTATTTATTTTATTGCATTTTTTTGTGTCTGTGCATGAAACCTTATGTTTGATGGGTAAACAGTGGGTAAACATTTTTCATAGAGACTTTTTATTTTTTAATAAACAGAGTAATTTTCTCAAATAGCTCCTTTCTTACTCTGCTTCATAATATCATGTGGAAATAGATGGTCTGTTTCAACATCGGGGAACTGGAGGGATAAGAATAGAGACAGCAGTGTGGAAGCAATGGGTCCCTCTTCTGCCCATATGGTTCAGGTTTGCATTTTGGCTGGCACGATAATGTGATTGCTGGCAGATCAAATGTTTAGTCTCCAGAGCAAATAGCAGCCAATGAGTTGGGGTGTAATGTACATGTGGAGATGTTCATAATATTCCACACAGGCTGAACCTACAGCAGGAGCGAATTCAGCTGCAGTGAAAACAGAGATGCTGCATGAATCCTTCTGTCAGCACAGCAATGGCATTTCCAGGCTTTGGCGTTTGGGAAGGGGAGGAATGTGCCTCTGGGGATGGAGACCGCCACCACTCTCCTGCGGCAGGGATTTCTGACTTGCCGTATAGAAGGTGATGTATTCTGATGAGCCTGAAAGTTACATTTCATCACTGCTTTATCACCCGATGAATCATTACAGCAGATGAATGTTAATTGTAGCTAAACAAATGGGCATGTCCTCTCTACCCCCAGACAGCTGCCACCGCTGTAAGACATTAGGCAGAGGGTGCAAAGTGCTTCTGGATGGAAGGGAAGTGCTACCCGTACCTCTGGAGCTGCATATCTGCAGTGTAATGAAATGCCAGGTGTGGAAGAGCATTTGGAACGGAGCAATTTCCATTTGCTCCGCGGTTTGCACCGCTCCGGGGACACGCACAGTGCAAAGCTTCCTTAAGAGGTTGTTTGTTCACAGGCAGGAAGGTCTGCATGGGAACAGAGCTGGATTAGTCAAATGCCATTGCACTGGTGTCCCAGGGGCTGAGAGGGTAGCTGGTATCGCTGGTTAAGGTGCTACCAGGATGGTGCGAGAGGCTGCTGAACCTGGACGCAGGGCAGAACAGTGCCGGTTCCTTGAGGACCGGCAGTCCTTGGTTTAAGGGTTCTTTGTCCGGGGAAAATAAACTCATCGGGCAGACTGGGGTGTTTTTCTTCTAGCAGTTGCCGCTCTTGGCTGACCTAGTGACAAATCTTCTGTAGCTAAGCCACTGAGGCCTGGGTTGTCTGACACTTAATGACTTGAATTCTCTTGCTGCTGTTATATGAACCAAAGCAAAGTGTACTGGGGTACCCCATTTCACCCAGTTCATATTTCGCCTCAACAGGATGCACCTGGAAGGCAGTAACTTGCAAAAATGACATTTCCATGCCATTCTTGATCCTCTGTTGTAAGACAGTCTGTTTCTAGTAATACAGTTGCACGACAAAGAGACAGAGGCAATCAGATAGCCAGGTGGGCAGCTAAGATCTCAGACCTGTTCTTCCTACAGGACATTTTAATACTCGTGAAGGTGCATGACTGGAACAGAAGGAGATGAGTCAGGAAAGGAAAGGAGTACTAACAACTAGGGACAGTTCTGGTTAAAATTCAGCCACCTGAAAGTTCGATAAGCAGATACATGCATTTTGGTGTGTGAGAGTGGACATCTGTAGCTGGTCTTTAAAATGGGCAAAAATATCAAATCCAAGCATTCGTTCTGTCAGCTTGAAAGAAATATCCAGCATCTGCAGAGAGAGCCCTGCCCCTTACAGAGGCGCCTCGGTATGGATGAAATTCAGATGGCAGCAAACACGTAACACACAGCATCTTTTTCTCAGTACGTGGGCCTGCCTTTGCGGGATTCACCACCTGGAAAGAGTTCCTGGAGACCTCGGTTCTGCCGCCGGGAGCTGTTCGTTGCCTCAGAGCCTTCATCCCCCCAGCTTGGCTCGTCTGGCAGGTACCTCCTCGGCTCAGCCACTGACGGAAAGCGAGAGGAAGGGAGCGAGGAGATCCTCACAGACAGTTCAAACACAGACGAAGAGGCATGTGTTGAAATGTCGTCAAAGTAGCAGGAATTCATTTTATTGAAGAATACATATAATAAAGATAGAACAAAGGGACTGAAATGGTGAACAGATGGGCGGGTGTTCTTCAGTGGCTCAGGAGCTGTGTGAACATGCTGGTTTATGCCCTCCCCCTCTTTCTGCCTTTTTTTTTTTTTCTTTGGTTTGGTTTGGTTTAGTTTTGATGCATCAGGGTAGGATGTGAGATGATATGACAGTATATGTCAGAAACTTGGGGGAAAATAAAACCCCCTTTTTTAACATCAAACTACTGCTATCAATAGGAACAGCAACTGTTCAAAATTTGCTTCAGAGCTGCCAAGAAGTGAACATTCACAGGAGAGAGAGAGAAAGAGAGAGAGAGAAGGGAAAAAATATTTTTCCCTGCTGTTTGCAAGGTGGACACAAATGCAAGCGGTAGGAGGCTGACAACTTGACACATGTCTAATAAATCTAAAGCATGGAAAAAAAGTCAACAATTCACTGTACAAGAAAGCATTACTGGGATAAAAAAGTACAATGCATCAAACGCCCCACTTAAAAATATATTTCTTCCCAAATCAGTGAAGAGCGTAGACATTAGAGCCTCAATTTCTTGTCCCCTCCCCGCCCGACGTTCCTTTTTCTGGGTTTGTTTTTTTAAACCAGGGGCACGTTAGCTCCTCTGCTGAGGAAGCTGAGGTTTCCTGCATTATAAATGAACAAGGTGCAAAAGCTGAGTCCAGCGAGCAGATGTTGGGAGCTCAGCGTGCTGGTGACAAAGGGCTAGAGTGCAAGAAGCTTCCATCGCACGTCTGTTCTTCAGCGCAGAGCAGGCAAGGCTTTAATTTGACAAGTTGGTTGGATGCAGGGAATTCACAGATCTCAGTGAAAGCCAAACAGATTTGGCCACCTACTGCATGGCCACATTCAGCTAAAAGGGTAGCAGTTGTGGAAATGTCTCCTGCTCCAGCCGCCCGACACCACGCACACAACGGGGAGCCTCGAGGAGGCTTGTTTACCACAGGCAGCAAATTCCTTTAAAAGGGAAGAAGGGGGGGAAATAAGGAAGTGGGAGAGAAAAATCATGCTTCTGTTATCAAAATAATTAAGGATTTTTATTTCAGGTGGCTGGTTGGTTATTTTTTAAAGCTCTTCATCCTTTTTTTTTTTAATAGATGGTATGTTATGAAATGCAAGAATGAAAATGAATGCCAAAACTAATGGAAATTCTCCTACAAGCCTCATGTAAACAGAAACATCAGCATTAAAGTTATGAATCTTAATTTGTGCCACTGAGCTAAAATTTGTATCTTTCTGCATTAAAGGAATATAGACATACAGCACTGTGTAGTGTCTATGTGCAATACAGAAAACTGACATGGTCTCTCCAATTTATGGGGAAATTGACATAATTTAAAAAAAAAAAAAGAAAAAAGAAAAACCACTTGTGAACTGGATTTTGCATAATGGGATTAATTTGGTTGACTGTCACATCAACTGTGCTGCAGAATGCAAGTTAATCACAACATCGGTCTGATTTAAAAGAAGAACGAAAGAAAGAGAAGGAAAAGGAAAAAAAAAAAAGGAAAGGTATTTTCTTCCTCTCTTCAATGATTGTTTCATTTTAAAACGCCCCGGTTTCTTTTGTAGCTGTGGTAGCTCTGGCAAAGAAGGCTGGTGTACATTCGCAGTGGCCATCTGAGTGGTCTTTTTTTTCCCTCCCCCACTCTCCACAGTAAAGGTGGGGAAAAAAAGTCAATAGGTTTACCCAGGCTCATGAAAACTGCTTCCATGGCATGGCACAACTGTATGCATTTGATCAACATTTAAACCAAAGAACAGAGCTGAGGCAACTTTAAATATTTTGTCATACGGACCTCCCTTACTGCTTTTTCTTCCACTTACCACCCTCCCTGTGAAAGCACTCTTGGCACTGGGCTCCCCATTGAACCAGCCCCGCTACCCTTCTTCTGCCTGCATCCCCACTCCTGGCAGTAACAGCACTGTTCCTCTGGCAGCTCTGCGTAACGCCAGAGAGAAAAGCCAGCACCCATCGGTCATTTTGTGGCTGATTTCTCTCTGTCTTTACAGAGGTATGGGATGAAGGAACGAAACAAACCTTCTTACAGGCTCTCACATTGTGTTCTTGGCAAAGGTACTGAAAACAGAGACGGCACATGTACATGACACATCACTTAAGTCCTCTGGTTTCTATGGTTGCAGTAGATTTTGCTTTCAGGGGGCATCCTAGGAAGGAGATAATGCTGCGCAGCGCTCTGGGCACGGTGCGGTTGAAGAATTAGCTCTGGGAATTGATCATACCGTGATAGTGGTGACAGAGAACAAGGAATCGGGGCTGCCGGCATGTCAGAGCAACTTGCGCTTCCAGGGGACGGTGTCGTGTCAGTAATTCCTGAAGGCCCTTGCACCACACCACAGCCGGTGACTGCTCCTTCATCTCTGCCTCCCTCACAACAAGCACACTCTTCCACCCAGTGCAGCACAATGACTAGGTTAAACAATTACACTACACTAATTGGCCTGTGTCGGTCCTGATGAGAAAGTAAACAAATGCTGCAGAGAAAAGCTGAGACAAATTGTATCTAATTAAATTGATGAAAAAAGTGACAATATTTTTCCCTGGGGGGAAAAAAAAGTCAACTTGTAGCATGACAAATATCTCACGCTTGCAGCCACGTACCCCACCTGCTAAACTTCACACCTTTGCTTGGATGTGGCTGTGCCAAGCAGGGGAGAACGGAGGTGCCCTGTAGTCTCCATTAGTGCCAAAACTGCTGGGATGCCTCCCGGATTAGGTGTTGCTCTTCATGTTCAGGGAGAAGGCCGTCTGCCATCGTTTAGTTGTTCCACCACCCCTGCTTGCATGTGCGCCTGCATGTGTATGTGTATGTGTATGTGTATGTGTATGTGTATGTGTGTGTTTTGATGAGGGTGGGCTGACAGCAATACCTTGACCCATGAACAGAAGTGCTCCTCTCCCTCTCCACTCACAGGCTGGTTCGCCCACTTCTGCAGCATGAGACTCCTGGCACCTAAAGTTTGTGATGGCTTCTCATCACCAGCCAAATTCACCTCCATGTGACAGCCACCTCCTCAGCTGATCCTGGAGGCGGAAATCCCAGACCCCAGAGCTGAAAGCATGAAGCTGCACACGCGGCATGAGAGAACGAGGCTCTCCATCTCTAAGTAGCATCTACTTCAGTTCCTCTGTGGACTACAGCAGCTCCCGGTACACCACCCTGGCATGAAAGTCTGGGGCAGCACAGGAGAACAGGTGGGAAAATTTCAGGGATGGATACAAATTATCTCTTCGTTGACTGAAAGAGAAAAAGCCAAGAAAAATACTACACAGTCTGAGGCCCTCCATGCCAACGGCCTCAAGGACGCTAAAACCATGAAGTTACTAGTCCCATACGCCCATGAAGCCAGGGCAGAAGCACGGGAGGCAAGAGCTACACCTCTATGCATCCCTATTAAAAACAAAACTTTTTCCATTGTTTTACTTTGGTGAGGTGGACACTCCCTTCATTCACCTGGGAAAGGGTTGATTTAAGCTTAATTATTTGGTGTGATGTTAATAAGCAGATAACCTTTATTTTCGGGGTCACAAGGCCAGGGCCACTAGAATCTCCTTCCTCTGAATCTCATGGAAGGTAATGAAAAGACACAGAGCGTGTTCACTGGGTGCACAATCCAGCCGGCCACAGAAGCAGCTGCAAGAGCAGTAGCTGAGTATGTAGCATGTAGCCAAGCAGTTCCATCCTAATCCTCTGTTTTGAGTTACTCAGAGCTTTCCAGATGCTTTACTTATCAGGATAAAATGTTCCAGGCCTGGTCTCTGGCAAAATTAAAATTTTTAATAGTTCAAGATAAAAGTGATTCAGTTATCCTTGAGTGGGAGAAAGAGTCCAAGAATCAAGGAAACTGATCCTTTTGTGATTTTTTTTCTAATAGGTCATCTGCTAAAGTCTCTGAGGGACCAGATTTGCAGCCTGGCATGAAGCAGCCCTCACTGAGAGGGCCATTAGAGACCAGAACATGTTACAGCTATTGACCAGTGTGTTGCAGGGAAATTTCTCTATGGTCCAAAAGGGTTATGAGTCCTTGGAAATCATCCAGTGGGCTTATGCAGTTTATTTAGGAAAGCTGATCCTTCCCCTCCCGCTCTCCCCCCACACATACACTGTTTCTTCTAATAATATTGAGAGCGAGGGGATCCATATTTTCCATGTTCGTGACTAATTTAGCTGTACAGAGATCCCAACAGAGATTAGCAAGGTGAGCTAGACGACCTCCTGAGATCCCCTCTAGCCTAATTTTCCTATTGTCTAGTCTAAAAGGCCATCTGATTCATACCATAAGTTCCGTATAAAATTTACATCGCTTGCGTAAATCTGTTTATCTAAGTCCACCGATGAGCCATAGCACATAATATTACAGAATCATTTCTTGTGTTTTCCCCTGTGGTCTTTCAGGTTGATGCATGCTGAGCAGCCTGCATTGTGCAACGCGTGTAAGTTTTGAGTGTTGAAACGGCAGTAAATGCAAGGTGTGGTGTAAGTGATTAATACTTACGCAGCATGTTGGAGATAGGAAAGAAGCACTATGCCCTGTGATGGCTATGGGTTACCCTGTACACTAAAGACGTGTTCATGTTGCTGTACTTTGGCACTAGTCTGCATGGCAGCTGGAGGAACTGGAGGAAGCGTTGCATCTCTTCCATACAGAAGGTGCTGCGGCACAATATATTCTGTGGCAAAAACAGTGAGCAACAGCAAAGATGATGTGGTTGTCCACGTTGCAGACAGGACCAAAGTAAACAGAGAGCCACTTGCCCCAGCTCGGCAGTCCCAGCAGGCTGCTCCCGGACCTCCACTGTTTTTGTGAACAACTAATAGATTGATCAAAGTGGAAATACACACATGGCTTTAGCTGTGCAGTTGTGTGGGTTTCACACTAGTTCAGACAACCTGAGTGGTAATTAGTGCTCTTCGTACTTAGGTTCATACTGAACCTTCTCCAGTTGAAATCCTAGGAGTTTTGCACCAAATTTGATGGTGGTCTTAGCAATCAAGGTCTGAAAATGTATCATAATAGTAACATACACATCGTAACAGACAAACCAGAAAAAAAAAAAAAGTAGTGGAGAATATGATACTAACATGCCCATTTTAAAGATGAGGAGATGAGTCACAGGGAGATGAAAGCCCAAATTCCCAAAGGCAGGCAGGTAACTGAGGAGCGAGTACTTGTCCAAATTGGACAGAAAGTCAATAACAGGGCTTAACTTTGATCTCCTGACTTGCAATCGTCTTATGATGCAACCATAAAATCAAACCTTTCCCCAGGGCCTCTCAGAAAAGGTGAGTTATCTCTGCCGCCTGGCAGACGCTTGTGCAGTTCACCTGGCCAGACATCGGAGAGCGTCAGCATCCGCAGCATCCCTCGGCCCACGGGATGGGGCAGGGACCGGGACAGGGGAGAGCTGCATCCCGGATTCACTTTGTGGGAAGGTTGGGAGACTTCTGTGTGAATAACTGACTGACTTGTTGCTAGGGAACAGTTGGGAGGCATGCTTTTGATCTCCCATATGCTTACTACTAATAAATAAACAAATAACAATAATTACAACAAACCCCAAGCCTGTTGTATCTCCAGGATTAATTAATGATGAAATACAGCTGAAATTCTGTGAAAGAAGGCAGCAAGGTGGGTTAGAATTCAAATTTTCCTGCTGTGTATGGAAATGATGGTTGAAATTAACATTTCTTTTTTTCCTCCTTAAAATTTACCTTAGCTGGATCAGGTTAGTGGGAGGAGAGGGGGAGTATTCCCTTCACAGACAGAGGATGAGCAGGCAGACGGTAAATCTCCCCATGCCAGTTTTACTCGCATCCAGTTTTTCCTGCCTAGTACAGTTAAGTTTTTTAGATACTTTACTTGCATTTCTAATTCAGTTATTCTTCTGAAATTTATTCAAAGGATTTATGCTTATGAAATTATAATATAATGCTGCCTATATGCCAATGAGCTGCAGGCAAAGAAAATAATTTTCTTCAATTTACAGTTATGAGGCTGGAAGAAAATGATGCCTTCTTATCACCTCTTTTTCTTTGTATGCCTCAGTATTTTTTTAAGTCTTCAGAAGGCAGGAGCTGATGATGAATTCTTAAGCAGATCACACTGATAATTGTATTTCAGAACTGTCAACTCTGTGAAGACTGTCCACGGAGGTGTCTCAGTTCACTTGAGCTATTTGTGTCACTGCTTCTCCAGGAACTCAGCCCTCAATAAAACCCAAATCACTGGGGATATTGTTAAGTCTTCTGAAAGGATTATTAGATCGAAGGAAAATTTATGGATGACACTTTGTAACAATTAATCAGGAACTGTTGATGAAGTTAAGTTGGTTCTTTATTCTTGAAGAGAACAAAAAAATGCAGCCCCTGTACAAATTGTCAAATGGCCTATTTTGTCACTCTGTTTGATTAATGGACTATTTGGAGTCCCCAAAAAGTCCTAGTACAAATAAAAAAGAATCATAAATATTGAATAAGCTCACAGCATGGTTAACCTTGACTATATTTTGGAACATTCTTGGGGAAAACTTTGCTATTCAGAAAATAAATTGCTAAGGGGATTAAAAAAAAAAAAAGAAAAAAAAGAAAACAAATTGGAGATTTTGGAGAATGTCACCTACCCAACCTTGTCATCCTGATTAGCCTGCCATGATAAATTAGCTTTAGTTAGCTTTGCAATCAGGTCAGAAACTGCTGGCACGCTACCGCCTTGTGCTAGTGGGGCTACACCTGGTCCACCAAAGGGGCACAGGATGGCAAAGAAAATATTCCTGCTTTTGGTGCTTTGTATGTCACACAATGCTGGGACTGCTAACAGGCTATTATCCCTTTGTACTGTAATTTATGGAAATGGAGCCCAAGGAGTGCTGAGAGCATGGGAGTCATGGTGCCATAAGGTTGCTTCTGAAAGGTTGGTTGAAAGATGTCCGGTGATCTGTGTATATGCAAATGATAAGACCCGAGTTTCAGCTGCAGCTCACACACACACACACATTCATAGTATTCAGGACACGCAGTTTCCATCTTTCCTCCTGCTCCTCTGTCTCTCTACTTGCAACTCCGGTGCCCTCCTCCCCCAGACCTCCCTCCCCACCACCCCCCCCATTGCTTGATGCAGCTGTTTAGTCCTGACAGGTCTGACCAGTCATTTTTGCTAACCTCTGATAGCATCTAGGTCAGAGTGATCCCAAACTGCCTTGCTTTTGTTCTCGGTGAGCAAGAAATACAATGCTATTAGTTTAGGCTGGGGTTCCACAAAGCACTTAAACTCCACTTGCTTCACTCCAGGCATGCGAGCAATTCCCCTCTTCTCCTTCAGCGGGGCACTTAAGTGCCTGCTTAAAGTTCAGTGTGTTTCAGGCGTGTTTGGGCTGAATCAGGCCCTCACTCCAGAGAAATAATGCCACTTCACATTGCTTTTAGTTGGCCCCTTTTGCCAGCCTGTGTCATATGCCAGCTTGCTAACTCATCTAAGCTGACATACATGCAATAATGTACTTCAAAGCAAAGATTATTCAGGCTCAGGAAGTAGAAGAGATTTTGAAATCTGTGCAACTATTTCCATTAGGAATGTAAGAGCTGTACAACAATAATTACTCATTAGATTTTGTTGATTCTTTGAAAGTAATGCAGGGATTAGAACGGGGGATTGTTTTGCGTCTCATCACATTTCGTTGTGAGATATAAATAATACTTTTCCAGCCATTTCTATCCCCATAGTTCTCCGTGATCACATGTAGCCCTCTGCCTCCCACTGAAGAATAGCACTACATGAGCGGAGAGGGCTGGGCCAGGGACTGCGTGAGGTGGGGCAGGCGTCCGTGCAGGGAAGCCGAGGTGCTCGCTCCGATTGGTGCCCGCTGCCTGCCGTGTCCATCGGGTCAGCAGTGGCCAAAGGGAAACACTTTTCCTAGAAAGGTCTGCCTCAGGGCAACGGGGCCAGGGAAGGTCTACAGATGGTCTGGCCCATTTTCACACTTTTGCTTCAAACTGGTCCTGCAGCACGTGGGAAAGAGCAGGGAAGCACAAGGTTTTCAAGACCTCTGAGTATTCCCTCAGGGCGTACGCCTGAAAATCTTTTATAAAGCACTTTCATAAGTATACAGAACTCCCAGCAAGGTGCAAAACCAAGGTCCTGACCGGCAGTGATTAGTAAGGATGGGAATTTTCACAGGAGCTGGGTGTTAATTCTGGTTAAATTCCAGCCCTGGTAATTGCACTCTGCCTGAAGGAATTCCCTCTGCAGATCCACCTGGGAAAGCCACAGTGGTCCTTAATCTCCGGCCTGAGCCACCAAGGGCTGTCACAACATGCTGCATAACTGGCTTTGGGGTGGGGCTCTTCCAAGGTCTCTCGCTGATGTGTTTCGCGTGGGATTTACAAACATTTACTAGGTCAGGGAGACTCAGCAAACCTGAACAGACTGTTTAGCTCAATGGTTAGCACAGTCACGTGGCAGAGCGGAGACTTGCGCTCTGTTTCCTGAGCCGGTTAAGTAGCTGGAGCACAGCTAGGAGCCAGACCCTGCTCTGGAAGCTGAGGAATACCTTCTGCATCGAGTGCAGGCACTAAGAGTGAGTGGATCAAGATCCGGATGCTCCTGGAGATGCCCTGATGCGAAGCTTTAGGTGCTTTCAGGCAGCGGTAGCAGAGTGGGAAACTGTGAACTGAATTCTGTGCTAACAGGACTCTGGGGCTGCAGAGCAGTGCCTCTGCTCTTTGTGCAACAGAGACCCTGGGCATTAAGGTGTTGCAGAGGAATGCATGACAGCTACTGAGAAAGGAAGTGACTTTAAAGTGTGGTGATTACAATGGCCCGTCAGGAGCAGGGTGTCTGAGTTCTGGCTCCTACTACTTTTCAATTATATCAAGCAGAGCAGCTTCAAAAATGGAAATCCCTATTGGAAAATAGTGCCCTTATTTTTGTGGTTAGGGCACTTCTGAAAAGTGTGTGTTTGAATCACCCTGGAAAAGCTGAATTTAATTATTTTCCCTGCCTTCATCTCAGGTAGGTGCATAGATCACCTGCTTTTCAGGGCTGGATTATTCCTACCACATGGAGACCCACCAGACTGGGTCCCACATGGTACCTGGGAGGGATATCGTGTATGCAAGTGCCAGCACAGCTTAAAGGTAAACCAGGAATATAACACCTTTGCAGTGCCTGATGTTAGGTGCGTGTCCTCCAGAAAAGGACACACGCCTGGAGTACCTTGCTGCCTGGAGAACCTTACTGCTGTGGGAAGCAAGGCAGACACCTGGGGTCCTCAGGCGACTAAGGAGGTACTCTGCTGGTGAGCAGAGGTTTGGAGGTGTCTCGATTGGTGGGGTTTCATTAACTATCCAAGCACGCTTGTGTAGCTATTGCAAGGAGTCTTTCAACATGGGAACTCATAGGAAGGCTTTTCTTTGCAGCTCTTTTGAAGCACATCAAGGCGCTTTGCTTTCTGAAAGACAGCGTTCCTAGCATCTTTTACAAAGCTGGCAAATGAATAAGACCCACCTCAGTCCACATTCTTCTCTTCTAGCTCTCCCAAACATAAAACAGGCACTAAAATAAAATTTCTATTACTAAACATTAGGTAGGCCTATTACTTTGATGACTGTCCCTGAAAGAGAGCTCAAATCCAGGAAACATGCGGGAAGATTCAGTCACTTGAAGGGTGCAGATTTCATCGTTATTGTTTGCCAGCAGAAGCAAAACAATGCGTAAGAAAAAAGCATATACTAGATGAAACTAATTACATTATAAAGAGCACCAGGCATCCTATAAAAACCTGTTGCCTAAATGTGTCTGTAACAATTTATCAGCAAATGATCTTCGTGCAAAGGAGCCAAAGCAATTAGCTGGGGTTTGGCAGATCTCCGCACTCCTTTGACATACCCTGTAGTAAAACAGACCACCACAAAAAAAAAGAAAAAAAAAATCCTATATACCTCAAAATGCTAGACTGGTGGTCCAGATGCTTTACTGGGGTAAAACACTGGGGTAAACACTCTGTGCTAATTTGCCATATTTTACAAAGCATGTTACACACTCTTAGTTTTTGTACCTTCTCCTTTCACTGCCCCTGCCCTCTTTGGCTAAGAGTAAACTACCTGCAGAAGTGCTTGCACCAGCTAGAACTGAATTAGCAAATCGGTTTCATCAGAAATGGAGAGGTTTATCCTCCAGTGAAGGTTGATTTTTATTTATTTATATTTTTAAACTGTCTTTGACTAACAGGTAACTAAAAACCTAGCTATGATAATGAAATAACAGGTTGACCAGTGCTGCCTGTATCTTTTTTGTGGTTCTAATTCAATGCATTTTTTAAAATTTTACCCTTATATTACCATCTACGAATTCATTTTTAAGTTCCCAAATGAAGAGGAAGTGGCAGGCACATGGTACTTTCCCTTTTAAGAGATGTTGCCATTTTATACACTAGGGTAACACCTGTTGATCAAGTGGTCTCTGAGGTTTGGATAGCTGCAGACTGGGAGTATTGCAAAGATGTGACAACAGATTTGCTTATACTTGTCTTCTTTCCTAGATGCCTAGGAAAAATCGTATGTATGTATGTATGCATGCCATACTGTTGGGTTTTGTGCTTTTATAGACTGGATCTCCGTTATTCCTAGAATGTGGAGTATAATGTTGATTGTGTGTTCTGATTCTTCTGTAACTGCAGAGAGGAGAAAAGAATCGGGCTCTTGCTCTTCACAGATGGGAAGATATGGTCTTTGATCTTAATGCTAGAACGAGTAATCAAATGTTGGTTTCCTGGCTTTTAATGTGTGAATGAGTTGAAAGATGCTCTCAGCTAGGCTAACAAGCCATGTGTAGTGGGTGAACGATGCTTCATGTAGCTCATTCTTGACACACTTATGATATAAAACAAATGTAGGAAGGTCTTTTGATCCGTGGGTTAAGGCTGCCTCTGTTTACAGAGACAAGGCTGAAGTATTTGAGAGCTTTGAAAAGTATCCACACACATGATTGTACGTTTGCCTTTACCTTATTTTTTATCTTTGTGTTTGCCAGCTACCTCGCTTTCTGTTAGAATAATGTGAACTTTGTGTTAAGATTCACTTCACGTGAGCTTCATTACTACATCTGCCCTGAGTGGAAATAACGTGGTGAAATCTTGTTAGACCTGTAGCATCTATGCTTGGGCTTGGGAAATGACAGCGCAGTTCTTATGGCCGTGCAGCTACACAAAACCTACTTATTTCCTCTTCATCGATGAACGGCACTGAGCTGCTTGAGGAAGTCAGCGGTTGAATTTTGCTTGGAATTACATGTGAAGGAGGACCCTCCTTCTTGTCATTTTATTTATCATTAACAACCATTATAATTTCTTCCCAGCGGCAATTACACTGATATCACCACGTCTAAATCTGAAATGACACTGTAGTGGTTATATTATGTTGACTGGGCATCACCTAATTTTTAAGTGACATTCTTGCCCCATCATTGTGATTATATCCCTTTCTAATAAGTAATATAAGAAAAGATCTACATAATGGGAAAATATACATGTTAATATATTCTATGACAAACATGTTAACTTTACATATTAATCTTGGTAAATAGAAGTCATGTTTACATTTTTCCTCTTCAGTACACTGTTCTCTTGACAGCTTGCTTTCCCTCTGGTTTCATTCTTTCCAATCCTGGTGTACGTTCCACTGCCTCTGGTCACCCTGTTAGTTGCAGAAGGAGAAGGCAGGTCACATCCGTCTGGTTAAAAAGAAAAAAAAAAAAAAAGAAACCCAAAAAAACAAATGAATGAACAGTGTTACCGGATAACGTAATATTGCTGCTCTCCTCACCGCATTCAGGTCTGCGTGAAGGGACTTGGATATGTGCAATAAACATATGTGTGTGATAATGAGATTGTTGGTGGAAAGTCATCTTGAAAAGACAAGGAGCAATTAAGCTTGCTTACTCATACAAGTTAGAATGACAAGATGCCATTGCCAGCCCCACTCATCCATATAATAGGGTTCTCCTTCCCTGCTTAGCTGTACTGGGAGAGGCATTTCCTGTCAAACCTCTGCCATGACTCCACCATAAAGCAATCTATCTGCCTTCTTCCCTTTTATACACAGTTCATTCTCACACTCGCATCACTGTCCTGATTTCAACAGAGTGCCTGCTAGCAAGCACCTGAATTAGAATTCTTTCAGAATTCAATGCAAAGCCTTCATTTGACTGGGTATTTATTTGTATTGGTGTACTCTCTTGTCCAATTTTAATTGAATACTTAAAGATGTCAGTGGGGAGATGTGCAGGTTGCTCACAAACCTTTAATAATGCAATGTGTGGAGTCAACAAATAATGCACCTTCCTTTTCCTATCTTGAAGATTTAGATAGGATATCTTGGATGCTATTGACAAGGAGAGAAGTGTGGAACAATAGGAACATATGATAGTTAGTGTTAGATAACAATAGCTATCCTTATGCATCTTGAATTGAATGATGAAGCCATCAATTAGAGAAATAGCCCTCTGAGTATATATCATTGACAAGATGAATACCAGTACATTGTATTTCTGGATGGAGATCTCGGCGATCTGTAATTCAGAAAGGCAGTGAATAGTATATAGAGTCAAACTAATCCTATGATATTGGAAATCAGAAATCTTTTGTCCTCCCCATGTTTCTTTGTTTTTTAGCTACTAGACTCTTTCAGATAATGAAAGTATTTGTAGTTTATATTAATTACTTAAACAATGCTTTCTCATTTAGTATCAAGATGGCATCCTTCTCCACATTCAGCGTATTTAGTGGACAGTTTCAGGGCTCAAAAGAGCATGAGGAGCAGTTCTTTCTAGTTGTTGTCTGCTCTCTTGATTAATTCTTACATACAGACATGGGGATCCGTTCACAGCCTATGAACTCTGTTAGAGTCCCTCTCCATACCAAGGAGCAGACCTGGCATCCACTCCTTATGTGGCACAGCCTCTATTTTCAACCTCAATTTTTGCATGTTCTCTTTAGAACGTCTGATAATTTCTATCCCCTCTGTCCCTTCCAGCTTTGGTGTTTTGCATTTTTCTTTTTTAGCTTTAATAGTCATTCGCGCTATGTTTATAGCAGAGAAACAACAGAAAGAAAAGCTGAAGAAATTGGAGCTGCACTATAATAAACAAGGAATTCTCAGCACTTGCAGTTTCTAGTTAATAAGTTTCAGTTCTTTCACTTACATTTGAAAGTGATGAATATTCCATGGTCAGGGCCAATATTTATTCTTGGATCTGTGCATAGGTAACAAAATGTACTGCAGCAGAGTTACACGGAGTAAGAATGGCTCTGAAGGAGAATAAAGAAAGAATACGAGGGAATGCTGTAACTGATGCAGTGCTAGACTAACTACAAAATAGTTTAAGTAATGGGAATAAGCATTCATGACAATTATCTGTATTATTATTAATTTTGGTCCATTTTTTTTAATACGGACTCTTTTGTGTGAAATCAGCCTTATGATCTTTTCACGGGAATCTAAATATTTAGGTTCTCTTCATGTTTGTTCGCTTGTATGCAGAAGGTCATTATATTAAAAAATGGACTCTACCAGGGATGCCAGTGAACTTTGCAGTGAAGACTAATTTCTAGAGCCTTAGGGGGAAAAAGCGGTCACTGCCTTTCCCAGAAATATTTGAAAGGGCTAATGAAGTTTGGTGGGTCTCAGTGGTATTGGCAATGTATGGCCTGATGAGGGGAAGAAAAAACCCCGGGTCTTTCAGGAAAGCAGCAGGTAAAAGAAATTTCTGTAGCCTTCCTCCTCCTAAATCTAATCAAGTGAAACCACCCACAGGCCAATAAGCTTCTTGAGTGCACTTTGCCCTGGAAATAGTGTTTTATTATCACCCAAAACATAAATAATGCAATAAAAGAAAATGTTTGAGGTCTCCTTAATGAGCTATTGTTAAGGCACCCTTCGCTCTTATCTCCTTCCATAGCCTGATGCAAAGAGCAGCATCCAGTGGTTGAGAGTGTATTTGGAGTGCTGCTGGGAAAGTACAAATGAGAAAACAGACTTAATTACACTGCTTACTGCATCTAGAGGTCCATGTGGTTTGACCGGCTGTGTTAGGACACCCTGTAATTTGGAGGAATTCTCTGTGCGCTGGCACCATAAATGTACTGCTATCCAAAGGATGGTTAATAATCTGAAGTTGGCTGTTAACATTGCTGGAGCCGGTGTCTATAATTTCAGCGAGTGACCTGAATGACTCTGCAATGAAAGACTGAAATGTCACTCTCCTCCTTTACTTTGTTTGCCTTGAGCAAAGACTGCTCCAGATTGTGTACATCCACCGAGGTCCAAATGATGAAAGGGCAACGCGTAAGCGTAGATTCATGGCTCTGCTAAATCTCCCTGCTCTGGCAGAATAGTAGGGAGCATGGGGAGGAGGGCATGGGAGGAAAATAAGACGGCCTCCTCCAGAGCAGCTTCCACCGTGGCTATCTTTTCCCACCTCTGAGTGCGTAAAGGAGAGGTTGGCGATAGGCACCTGGCTCTCCCATGCTCTCTAGCTGCCAGCCACCAGTAAATCAGACCCGATGCCTGTGGCTAAAGGCAAAGCAAATGGTTTCCATTATCCAGGTATTTATTTTGCTCCTGCTGCTGTGACATCTATGTAATAACACTTAGGTACGACAAAAGGTAGGCTGACCTGACTTTGAGTATTTCATCGCTTCTTTTCGTTATGCTGAGCAAGTGAGCAAGCAGAGGACTCGTATCCTTCTCGGGAGGTGTTACAGACCATGCAGCTGAGACATCTGTGGAGTGGCAAGTGCAACGAGCTTTACCTTTGCTGTCAGGAATCTTCAACCCTTGTTTCCGTTGTGTCTCGTTGGTACAGCTCAGATGCAGTAAAGGAGTAAAATACTATCAGTAAATTTCAGAAAGTTCAGTATTTGCATTTCATTTGGAAACCTGTGACATTTTGGCATATTTTCACTGGAAGGCCAGGGCAATGCTGATTGAAGATCAGTGTCGGCATTAAAATATACATGGTATGGAGAGCTGGTGTGCTTCAGAGCAAAGCCTGCCTGCCAGGTACAGAACCAGGGCAGTCCTGCGGCAGGGGATGAGACTGAGTGTTCAGGGTTGTTGTTTTTTTTTAAAATAGAGAGTTGAACAAAAAGACTAATTTGCTCACAGCGCTCTGAGACTGTATCTTCTTGGAGTGAGACAGGTTCTGAGTGCAAATATGCTTGTTTTCTTTAAAATCATTCAGACCCTCATGCATATTGCCTGATGTACAAGTGTCACAACCGTTCACAACTGTTCAACCCTTCCACTTAACCGTGTGATAGATGGAAAGCGCTGGAAAAGTACCATTCCCTGCATTCCCTCAAATATAGTATGTCTAGCTTTCAAGGACTGAGAAACTTTTCCACCGTTTGGACAAGCATGGACGTCAGTTGTACTCTGGCAAAATTATGCTGGGAAGTCCCAATGAAATCTTAGCCTGAATGACCATGTTCGTTCCCCTCCAGCTGTCCTGAAGGCACTATCAACATTTTGTTTACTGAAAACTTTAAGAGGTACTACTGCCATTTATTCATGACAGACATGGTGAAGTCCTCACTATATTTCTGGAAGCAAAGAAATCATTGCCTTCACCTTCCCACCTTGCGTTAGTCTGCAATTAGTTGAAAACATGCCATAATGCCAGGAAGGTGGAAGAAAAGAATCTAGAAAGCAAGGACACTGGCATTAGTTCTCCCTGCAGTATATTTGTGAAGTACTGCTGTCAGATTTAGGACTTTATCTGATTTACGTAGGGAAAAAAAAAAAAAAAAGCCTGTTGCTACTTGTTGAACTCCTCTGAGGCGAAGCACAAACTTTGGCTTTCCTTCAGTCTCCTGAACACAATGCCACCACCAACGTCCTTTTTTGCCCCTGCTAGATATAACCTTTTTCTCTATGGGGTGTTTTATCCGGAGCCCTCCATTTACCTTACAGGATTCTGGTTCACACCATGTGAACCACTGCTGAACTGTTTTGTACTGTTACAATTTCACCTTTGTGGGAAAGGAGGAATATTTGGCTCCTTCGTCTTTGCACCATGACATGTATTTAGTGACTGCTGAACGTGTCAGCTTCTTGCAAACAAGAAAGGAAGAAAGGCAATAGAAGTAGCTTCATCACATTAAACTGTAGCATTAGCAGACAGAATAAAAGACACTGCAAATGAAATCATACAGGTGGAAGGAGTCCTTGGTGGTTTGGTTTTTTTCCCCCATCTCACTAGAACAAAAAGATCTTGTATATTGAAAATAAAAGCGATGTCTCTTTCTGTGGTAAAATGGAAACTGTATATATTTGCCATAAATCTACTCAAATTTTGTTGCAGAGCCTATAGGCAAAACTCCACGTACTTTGTTACGTTTAGGCATGTGACAAGACAAGGATAACCGAACTCCCCCCTGCCAAGGGAGAGAAAAGCCTGAAAAACTTCCACACTTCCAGCAGCTCTATGATTATTTCACCTTTTTTTTTTTTTTTTTTTTTGGCATAGGGAGGGAGGTAGAGAGGAAGAGGGAGAATGCAAGGGAAGAATAGCTATCAAGTAACTCAGGATTTTGGAGGTGGAGGAGAACTGTTTTTTAAACGAGGATGGATGACAATCTGTCCTTCACACTTGAATTCATTTTGAGAAGAATAATACTTGAGAATGGGAGGGTTGCTTTTTTAGCAGTTTCCCTTGAGCAAGGCTCCCTTTGCCACCACCCATTTTCAGAGAGCTCAGAACTTGCAAAGCTACTGCTGTTGCCACTAAAGCTCTTAACAACATCGGCAACTGCGAACACACTGAATTTCCCAAGACTTTGGGAGCTATCTGGAGGCCCTGGGAAATTTCACTACGATTTGAGGTTAGGCAGGTCTGCATTAGAACTGCTTTGTTCCAGCAGCACAAACCCATACACACAGAAATGAGAGCCAGGTTCTCCTCAGAGGTGGTTTTTACACTGATTTCTAGAGCGTTATTCTTGTTCCTCATTTACATTCCCCGGAGAGGAAACTGACTCAATATCTCTCTTATTTGTAGGCACTTGTGATAGCAGATTGAAGTTTCCCAGCTCAGTAAGAAGTCAAATGGTCCAATGACTGACTCTGCATCTTGATTACTGAGAATACAGGAAAAATAACATACTTTATCCACTTCCTTCTGGCTACTCTTGCCACACCCTATGCAGGGAGGAAAGGTACATTACACTGCCTGTATGAAGGGGTTATTTCAAAAGTAACATCTCCCGAGGAGAACCCCTCATTAGGGCTTCAATGAGGGATTACACATAGGTGTCAAGGGGCAAATAAGCCAGACGTTTTCAGTGTTATCCTTGTTTAACATTATGAAATGGCTTTCAAAACTCTGGATGCAAATAAAACTTTCTGATAGGCTGCCAGAAAGAGTCATGCCAATAATGTCATGCCAACGTGAATGAAGTCGGAGTATTTTTCTTTGCAGCGATCAGCCGTGCCACACAATGCATTTCTGTGGAGCTTTCTTTCTTGGGTGGTTGAAATCGCTTGGCTTGCGGCCTCGTGCCTCCCAGCTCACCTGAGGCATGCTGCAATCAGCCAGAACTGTGCTGCATGTCATGTCCTACCGCTTCCAGATTATATACAAATTTCCTTTCCTTCTATTCCCTTTGTGAATTAGCCCCTTAGGGGTATGGTTTTTGAGACAGTGCGCAAGAAGCCTGTGAACAGCTCCTCGTAACGCATAATGAGATTTGTGTGCCTGCCTACTTCCTCCGAAAATGAACTCTAGAACAGCAGAAGTGTCTTGGTCTGGCACTCACTTGGTCCTTTTGACCTCCCTTTTGTGATGAAAGATAAAGACTTCCTCCTCCTTCTTTTACAGAAGGCCCGGAGGGTACGTTTGTATGATGTGCTGCCTGGTCCTGCAGTAAACCGAGATGTTTCTTGAGGTTTTCAGTGTCCACAGCTCCAGTTCTGAAGAAAAATAAGGCTGTTCGACACTCCACAGGATAAACTTGGCTTAAGAGTACAGGTGCAATGAGACTACACGTCCTGTGACAGAAGGCTTGAATGTAAAGTTTTTGCTTCAAAATGACATCAGAAAGCACTGTGAGTCCGGGAGAGCTAAGTGCTTCTGACAAGTACAAAATTCTCACCTGCAGAATAGGTGCCAAGAACTCGTGCTCTTTCCAAGCCCTTATTTGTTGCTATAGCACTGTGTAGGATTTAGTAACGTTTCCCAGTGAAAACTCCCTTATGCAGAATCATGTAAGCTTCTCATGCACAGCCCGTTCGTAAGGGGTTTTTGCAAGACCTACAAAAAAAGCAAAAGAGAGACAGAACGTGCCATAAACTACCACCAAAACCTCTGGGCTGCTCTGGGTAGCGGGAAGGTTTCTTGTGGTCTGCCAGGATCTGTGCTGAGCCCCTGGGGAGCTGAAAACTGCAATTGTCCTGTGATAGGGGCTCTACTTGAAGCAGGCTCTGCCGGGGGCACAGCAGAGTCTTACAACTTGTGTTGAACCAGCACCGCCAAAATGACCCTTATAACCAGCATCAAATTGCAGTGACGTCAAAAACCATCCTGCCCTATAGCCTAAATAAAGCATGGGAATTGCAGGGGGGGAATATACATTGGAAAGTATAACTAGGATCAAGGTATTGTGTGCCTATGCCATGTACACAGAATTTTGCTGTAACTTGCTGAGAATCAGCAGGCCATACCTGACAGCTTTTTATTTTTTGCTTTGGGCCTGGTCTGCGTGTACTTTCACGCTAGTAAAAGACAGCTAGAGCAGTAAGTGTTTACCCCCTCTGATGTTACATTTTCATCTGGTCTAATAAGGCCCAGCTTTTATTTATGTGTCTATCTGTGCTTGTGAGAGGCAGGAAGAACACACCAGCTGGGGAGGGGAAAAAAAAGAAAAAAAGAAAAGAAAAAAAGAAAAGATTCCCGAGTACCTACCCAAGGAGTTAATGCAATGGGGTATATGTGAAGGGGTTAAAACACTACACAGGTACAGATCCTGTGGCAATTACAAATGTTATTGAAATAAAAACCAGAAACAGGAAGCCAAAAAACAGGTCCCTAAGGCAGGCATCTGTCTTAAATGATATCATTTGTCAAGTTTCCAGCATCTTGTGGTTGTGAACACAAAAAGAAGTTCTGTGTTATACTAAGGACATTACATACTCATTAGTTGGAATGTTCCTGAAGTACATAATACAGGATTTTCTTTTAATAAGAAGCAGCTACTTGCCACTGTGTTGTACATAAAATAAATTCTGGGCATGCTAATTGCCACTCAAGGATGTTCTACCTAATTCTTGACAGGTTTTTCTTCCTCTCCCCCTTTAGATTACACTGTAAAAATTGTAAGCAGATAGTATTGCTGTAGTTTAAAAATCTTTTTAGAATAGTTTCTGAAACCGGGACGCTTTCAGTGATGAATATTGAAGGAGTTAATGCAGATATTAAAGAAAAAAGAAAAACAAGTTATCTATAGGAATATTGTAGCAAGAAGGGGAGTAGCAAGAAAGCAAAATACATATATATACATATGTATGTATCTTAGCACAGTAACTCTTAAAGTCATCACCCCCATCTTGAAGAACAAACCTAACTGTAATTAATTGGTATAGTTCCTCTATCTGAACACTATTAGTGCATTAGAGTTAACTAATATATAAGCTTCCCCCTCGCTGCCCTGCCAATGACCTTAAGCTTACATGGTAGGAAGGCCACTTGCTGTAGAATAGAAAAGTAATTTATCCACCATGATTGTTCAGCCCTGGCCCCTCTGTAAAACAGCGACTGACAATTGTGCTGCATTATGGATGGTACGTTTGTGGTGTGTACAATAGTGTACAGAGCATCAAACTCACTTCCCTGAACACTGCAGGCAGGGTTTGAAAAGTGATCCTAGAAAGAAGAAGAGACCACTTGCTGAGCGATGGCCCTCCATTTTCAAATCTTTTTTTCCCTCCAAGTATCTCCCCCCTTTTTCTTTGCCCCAAAGAGAGAATAATATCATTTTCTCAGCTTAAGTAAGAGCAGTATGTAATTTTCCATTCATAAAAGTATGTCATATTTAAAAAAAAAAGAAAAAAGGTTACTCTGCTTTTATTTTACCTGGGATTTCCCTGCTTCTTTCCACATTTCAGGATTTAGCATATTCCCTCAAAACATAATAAATTTCGATTCTGTAGCTTAAGGGATCCATCAGTTAAAATGTTAGTCTTTCATCTTTATTACCCTCCCATTAAAATGAAAGAAACCGGGACACACTTCAGTTTAGAAGAAGCAATTTAGTTGGTAATGTCCTTACTACTCAAGTCTTTACAAAGAGAGAAAGTGCATTATTGCTTATATTTCACACATCTATCTGCATAAGAAGCAACTAAAGCTTTCAGACACATACGATGTTAAATTTAATAATATTCTTTGATTAGATTATTTTATTACAACATTTTTCCATTACCAGTCATTTCCCGTACACATTTACATTCATAAAACCTGCAGGTTTTTCTTTGTTTGTGTGTGTGTATGTGTATTCATAAAGCAAGGAAAAGATTTTCTGGTTTGCTACAGCTGTTAGATTCGAAAAGAACAGATTAATAACTAGCCACCACGTAGGACTAGGTTTTCTTGTACACTGCACCAGTAACCCTTTGCTATAATGAGGACACAAAGAGGCTCACATCAGGCTGCTCCTCTTCTTCATAACTCACAAGCGTCACAGTGGCAATAGCCTCTAGTGCTATTTGTCTTTAGTGCAGTTGTGACACTTCGGCATGATCCATAATTTGGCAGCTATTTACCGTGACATTTCCCTTCAGTGCAGCCATAACATTCAGTGAAGCCATTATTTGGTTCCATTTACCATATAAATTGTATTGTTGTGCATGCATGCTAGCAGCTACATTAGGTACCTGAAAATGAGTAAATCTTGTAAAATAGATACTAACAGCTATTCAGCAGAGAAATTCCTTTACTCCTCAGACAGAAGTAGGAATATATATAATATCTGCAAACACTACTGCAAACTTTTCCTTGAGAGACTGTAATTATTTGCATTTACATGACACAGCAGTTATTCATATCCATTTATTAAAATATGCATTTTATATATATATACACACACACACACACACACACATGCACACGTACAAATATATACCAAACTATTGCTTGGTAGAAATCTAACTTAATTCAAAAAGGTATTAGGAGGTTTCAGCATAGCAATTAAGTAGGAAGCATATCTGTAAAATGTGCTGAGGGTTGCAGGCCAGGAGAGGGTGAGTACGTGTGTGTGTCCGCGTGCGCGTGCGTATGCACACATGTGACAGACTCAGGAAAAAAGCCAGCTCTTCATCTACTTCTTTGTTGTTTTTCCATGGAAGCATATGTGGGTAGGAAAGGGAAATTCTGTTATTAGCCTTAGCAAACAATGCCAGATTCCTCTGTAGCAAATTCATTTAGAAAGGTAAAATTAGGATGTAGTGCTAGAAACCACATCTCAATGAGCTGCTATTATTAATAGTATTATTATTTAAATCCCTGCTCTCTACATATAGTATACTTAGTACTTCCCAGGCAAATGTATTATTATTTTTAATCATTTAAGTCCCCACTGTGCACACAGCTTTTAATACACCTTTTTTGCAAGCATATTAAGTGTATTGTTATTAATCCCTTGCTGTGACTCTACAGTATTTCTTTTCCTTGTATGTTCAATGTCCTATCATCATTTAAACCTCTCAGTGTGTGCATGCCATATACATTTTCCTATCCATCTAATATTTAAACATTATTTAAATCCGTCATAGCTTACTTATTCAAAGTCAGCCCTGCTCCCGTAACTGTAAGTTTGCAGAATATACTTTTAAATAAAGAGAAGTTGGCTTTTTTTTTCCCCCTTGCAAACCAAAAATTATTATGAACCTCAGCAGAAAAGCCTTATCTGCATGTTTCATAAATACTTTTCACCCTCTCCCTGTTGATAACACTCTCTTTCAGAAATCTAAATGATAGAAGTTGCATCTTTAAAAACAAAAATCACTTCATTCCGGATTCATTCATGGAAGAGCAATCACGTACACCCTGAGTTACTCTTTTAGCTTAACACAGGCGTTTGATGAAAAGGACAAACCCAATGGTCATAGCCCAACCCAAACACCAAAAGGGCTACAAAATTAGTACACTGGCCATAGAAGTTCTGCATATAATAAATTTAAACTTTTTATTAACACTGCAATCAGTATGAAAGTGCTAAATGATAAGCCTGAAGCCAAAATTAAAACCAACAAAATGTCATCTCTGAATATATATATATGTGTGAACCTTCCAAAGGTTCCTCTCTTTCCTTATTTTGACCAGTGAAAGAGCCCAGGGCAGTTGCATTACTCAATGTTACATATGAAGTAACATTAAAAAGAAAGTAGAATGGTGAATGTCCAAACAGAATCCTGCTACAAGAAGAATTTTATATGACAAAAACATTTGGAATTCACTGCCTCAGAAACACCTACATCTATTGGACTGACAGTGATCAACACTTCTGAAAATCAGGCCACTTGGATGGGTTTTGGCATTTGACTACAGGAACTTAACTTAAAAGATTGTTACCCATGCAAATCTTCTGTGTGTATCACAGATGTAACCAATTGTATTATTTTAATTTTTATTTTGTCCTAGTATATCCCAAGCAGCCTTTTTTTTTTTTTTAATGCATTTATTGACCAAACCTTTTCTCTGAACAAGAAAAGATACCATGTGCCTAGCAATAAAATACTGAGAACTTTGTATGCTCTGATCTTGTATGGTACTTCAGTGTTTGCATCCTTCTAGGATCCAGTTGGAAGGCCAATACACCTTTCTAATTATGCAAAACACACAAAACACCACAATGTTTGTAATATTAGAGGGGAAAGAGGAGGTATATTTCTAACAGCAGATCTTGGTGAAAACTAAAATCATAGTGATTTGATGTTCAGCTTCAGTAAAAGAGAAAAGGGAACAAAGACTCAAGCCATTTTGTCTTTCCCCAAAATCCTCCAAAGTGGGACTAAACCCAGTAGTCTGACATGGCCCAAAAAACGGACAGTTCTTTATTGCACACAATTCTGTAGGATGCTAATGACATGTGCGCTAAAAAACATACAATAAGAATGCACTAAAACAAAGTTAAAAATACTTTTCTACTGCCTGAACTACTGAATAAAATATGTTTTCCCTACATGTTACTTTTAAAAATGTCATATACAGTCTGTCCTGAATAATGCCCAAAAATTAAGTTTACCCTGGATTTTTTCCTTCAGCCCCTAGACATTATCAGTCTATCATTAAATTTATTATTAGGTGTATGATTTTAGTAAATTTCCCTCTCTTCAACTGTATACGAATGTATATAATTTAAAAAGATGTGGCAAAATCGGCCTTTAAGATTTTAAACGTTTGCTATGGAAAAAAGATGTAGAGCAAGCATAGTTTAAAGTATTTTATTGTTCTGGAAAATATTACACTTCTAGCTGGAATTCCCACTGTATGTACCGTTACTAATATCTATTACGCGAGGAAGAATTTTCAAAACTTTACAAAACCGTTTAACTGCACCCACTAGATAATCCATGGCTGAGCGTTAGTTTGTGTACGAGGTACCGTGTAGATTTAAAATGGTCTTGTTGTTTGTAAAAGGGCTTCTGCAGAAGCAATATGCGGTAAAAGTAGAAGTAGCAGCCTGATTCTGGGAAGTCACATCAAGTATCATCGGTCAAAGAACTCTACAACACAGAGATTACCTACAAAGGAGCTAGTCAGCAAGAACTGTACCAATATGAATAAATGCCACAAACATTTAAATAGCTTTGTAACTTTATTAAATTGTCAAAACACATACAGGACCTAAACACACGCGAACATGGCTCAAAACCCCACTCCAGTACTCTTCTAATACTGACTAAAGGGGAGCCGGGACAGTAAAAGATAACAGTAGCAAATGAAAAGGGAAAAAAAATAGATTATGTTGCAACTCGTAGTTAAAGATTTAAAAGAAAATTGCACAGTTGCTTATAGTTACGAAAGACATAATTAAAAAAAAGTCAAGTTGCTTTCCTTAATATTACTGACATGTCAGAATTGGAGGATAAATTTTCCCTGTGTAACCAGTCAAGGAATACTACTATGATCCATGATGCAACTGAATTATGATTATCGTGTTTGTGACAAAAAATCAAGAGCATATTTTTTTCCAGAAACTTCAAGAGATTAATAGAGCAACCATAAGATACGACTCTTTACTTAGTCTTGTTCTAACAATTTTATTTTTAAATCATGGAATCAAAATTGCTGGAAGATTATTATTTTTTTTTCTGAGCTGAACTATATATAAAGTCTTATCAAGCCAGTCTGACAGACTAAATCTGCCTCTGCACCAAGACTTATTCTGTCAAGAACAATGTTCTTGTCTCACGCTAGCCTAAGCGACAGGATCAAACACAGGCCCATTAAGTCCGTGCTACAGCCACCGATTTAAGCACTTTTAAGAAAAGAAAAAAAACACAAAACTTTTTATTAACACCTTAATGCTGTTTTTTAATATAATATCCACTACTAAGCTTAAAAAAAGAAATTGTTTCTAGTAATTCTGAGGCATAAAGTGCCCATTTGCTCTCTTCTGATTTATATCATTGTTCTGTTTTTACAGCTTACTGTTGACAGAGTGAGGTAATTCAACTACAATTTTTCCAATGTTTTTTCCCATGTACATGTAATCTACGGCACGGAATACAGACTCCAAGCCAGTGAACTTGCCCTCCGGAGACATGTCTCCAACGTCCACCTCACAAACCAGGTCTCCTCTTTCATACATCTTGAGCAAGTGCTTCAGAGCCATTTTGTATTCGGAAAGGTAATGGTTCAAGAAGAAACCCCGGATGCTGGCAGACTTCTTCAATAGTTTTGCTGGCAGTAACTCTGCTTTAACGGGCTGGAGGCCAGTAGGGTTTTGGTAGCCAGCGATAAACCCAATAACTATCAGGCGCCCTTTGGTAGCCAAGGAGTTAAGAGCCAAGTCAAACATCTTTCCCCCAACAGATTCATACACTACATCCACACCTTCGGGGTAGTCCTTCCTAAGAACAGATTCAACATTTTCAGTTTTATAGTTGATCGTACGGTCACAGCCAATGGATTTCAGAAAACCACCCTTTTCAGCGCTGGAGCAGGTTCCAATTACATGGCATTTTGCCTTCTTTGCAAGCTGCACAGCGAACTGGCCCGTTCCTCCAGCCGCTGCTGTCACCAGAACCTTCTTGCCTTCAGACAGCTCTCCCAGCTCTTTCAAACTGATGTATGCGGTAGCGCCACTTACCATTAAAGTAAGAAACTCGGGTTTCACAGAGGGTAGAGGAACTGCTTGTTTGGCAGGCACAACTGTGTATTCGGCAAAGGAACCTGCCTTCACGTAGGCCACAGCTTGACCCACTGTATAATCAGCGCTAGCACTGAGTCCTAAGGCTACCACATCCCCGACACCTTCAAAACCTATATCAAATGGGGGTTTAACTGATGCGTCATATCGACCAGCTGAGTAGTTTATGTCAGATGCATTAATGCCGACAAATCTAGAAGAAAACAAAAATGTATTAACGAGATTTATTCCTTACCAAGTCTTTGTCGTATGAGAAACCTTCAATTTAAATTTGTGGGATAAGTATGAGACTTTTTCTCAGTATTGGTATATTTTGAATAATGAGTATGCTCCAGAGACTACTTCCATCAGACTTCTGTAGTTTACATTCTGTTATGCTAGAATGAAAGATAAATTGGCTAAAAGGAAAAAAAAAAAAGACAAAACCCCAAAAAACCCCAAAAGCAACTTGTATTTTTCTCAGGCCCAACTGAGCAAACTAAGCAAACTAAAAATAATTCTGTAAAAGATTAAAGGATGAAAATTAATTGACCACTTCATACAAGATGTGAAAACACTGAAAAATAAAACGTGCAAAGCGGTAAATATGTTGATTCTGGCAACAAATTTACATTTTTGAATATAATAATACTGTTAATGACTAACGATCATATTAGCTATCGATGTCATTTGCAAGGTCATGTTACTGTAGGCAAGTACTTTTTAATTGATGGAGTCACTACAGCAAATTTGCCTTTTGATGTAGCTAATGTCAACGTTAAAATATTTTTCTTTTTATAAATTACTTGCAACACATCAAAACAACCTTGCACAGAAGGACTAAAATTATAAGACTGAGTATCAAGTCCTACTGACCTCTAACAGGTGAAAATGGATGCCAATTATTTTTTTTTTTTTTTTTAGAAAAAGATAGAGACATTCTCATAACTTGATTAAGCACTAGGAGACGATGCCTAAAAGAAACTTATGATCTAGCTTAAACGCAAAGAATATTTTAGTGACACTTTCTTCTTTAAAAACCGTTAACAATATCTCTATATAGGCAAGGGAAGAGAGACTGGGGAAGATTCTGTTGACCGGAAAATGTAAGAAAGAAACACGTGCAACAGAAAACACCAGGACTGTTACTACATGTGGAAGTGACAACCTGAAAGGTGTCCTTGATACCATGCAAAAGCTGCAGAAGTATGCAAACAGTGCACTTTTAACCGCTGCAGTTAGCAATAGGCTCAAGTCATATGTGTGTGTAGTTTTAAATGGCTTGCACACAGAGAGAACTAAAACCGCTTTGCTCATTTTGATTTCCTTCGTTCTTTATAGCATGGGAAGCCTCAAACTTTCACCAACGTAATGTGTTGTATATAAAAAGACACGTACGCATAAACATATCCATGCATAAAATCGGTGAAAGCGACTGTTGCTCTTTTTAATTCTGCCCCTAATTCACTGCTCAGCCGCAACAAAAAATGCCCACGTCTTGTTCGTAGGTACAAAAATTCCCCTATTATCCTGCTTTAAGGTGACTCCCATACAGCGCTGCTAAAAGACGTATAAAAACCCACTGGTAGCGGAGCAGCAGCTTCCGAGGCAAGCCGTGTCCCCCGGGCGCCAGGGCGAAGGGCTGGGAGCCCGGAGGCGAGACGTGCCGGCGTAGTACTAGCCTCCCCCCGCTTTTACACCCCAACTTCTGCGGAAGGGAGTGAGGGGGCTAGCGGCCGGCGGGGCGCCGTGCTCGCCCCCTCCCCGGTCTCATCCTTTTCGCCCAGCCCGG
>VZSZ01004058.1:7235-83119 GCA_013398815.1 Ibidorhyncha struthersii
TGTCTTTCTTTCTGTCTGTCTTTATTTTCTCTCTGTTCTCTTTATTTTCTCTGGTACTGTCTGTAGCTGTCTTCAAGGTCCAGGCCTCCAAAATCAGATAATAAGGGGTGAACGGTGAGACTGCATTGTGTAAGGAAGGCTGGCCCTGTGATCAGTGTCCTTATCAGGAAGTTTTGAGAAACAGTGGTTGAATTACGTGCTGTGTGAGAGGCAATTCTCTCTGAGTTTGAAAAAAACCCACAAACCACTTAGGGGAATGAGATGTATTGGATGACCTCCTTAGGTCTTCTCACTGCCCTTTTTTTCTGTGATTAAATGTCTGTATCAGCCAGTGCGACTCAGCTGTGAGCTCTGAGCCTGCAGGTGCATCTGCACAGCGCTATGTGCGGGAATTGGCTTGGGTCTCAAGAATTAAACTGCTGTTAGTTAGTCCAGTCGTTGAATCTGAAAATTAAACTCTGCTTCCGAGTTGGGCAAATTTGCCCAGGCCTCGGTATACAGCTACAGTACTGACTGATTTGGCGCTCTCTTTTGGTTGAGCCACCCTGGGCTAGCTGCAAATCATTCTTCCTGAAGTAGTGCAGGTATGTCTATATAAGAACCATGTGGGTAATAGCACTGCAGGGGTGAGTGAACAGTCTTTGGACTATGAGACTCTTAAACACAATTGATAACTTCCTAAATTCACGATCTCCTGGACATGGGGATGTGGGTGTATGGATATGTATACTTACCTGGTGTCTGCTGTTCTTGTCTGTGACCTCTATTCCCAACCATGTAAAAAAGCCTCCAGAATTGGTATTTCATGTGGGCAGAGAGGATCAGGGACCCTGTCTGGGAATCACCTGAATGAGAAGGGAGGTGAGGCAAGAAGAGATGACTTCTGAGGGCTAGGTGGGAAGTTTCTTGTGGGAGTTGGGGACATCCTGGGGCTTGCAGTAGGAGAAGAGATCTTCATTTGCCTTTTCACTTAAAATGGCAAGCTGTCCTAGTTTTCTGTATCTGTTGTACTTGGTAAGGAACTGGAGAGGGACTGCAAACCCTTTTTTTTTTTTTTATAAAAAAGGAGAGAGAGGTAAGGGGAAGAAGTGTGTGTGTGTATTTCATATATGAGGCACTGAAAGAATTGTTTGCATTTCATGCATGAAGTATTTATCTTCCACAGAAGTCAGCTATCATGACAGAATAAATTCTGTGATATCACAAGGCAAAAATCAAGTGATGGAAAGCTGAATGAAAGAATTTCAATAAGTCAGTGTAAAATACACTCTGTGTTTTTATATTTAGTTATATAACTCCAATGACAGATAAACACTTTGCAAAAATATCATATTCGTTGTAGTCCATCAACTAAAGTGAGAGTCCAAAATAAATGCATCTGAGAGGGATTGTGTTGTGAGAAAAAGTCAGTCTTGCTGTTTCTAATATATTCAAGGTAAAAAATATGCATGAAAAAGCAAGCAAATAACTTGACAAAGCTCATTCCAGACAGTCCTTTTTTACTTCCTCCTGAGAAGTAAAAAAGAAAAGGAATAAATTTAGCTTCCCTACAATTCTTGGCTGCAGAACTGTAACCTTTTATACTCCAGGGAAAGAAGCGCACAGTTCTAGCTCACTTTGGCCATTCAGGGCTCCCTGGGAGAGAAATCCTTGGGATATTAAAGATTTGATGGGAAGAATATTAGGTTTTCCCCTGCAGTGTAGCCTGTATTCACTGGAGCATCTGTTGCAGAACAATAGTTTCTTCCTTATGGGCTTTCTGCTGCAAGGCAGGGCTGTACTCTGTAACTGCACCCTGTTGCGTGTGTGCAATTTCCCTGCTGCAAGGAAAAGTGAAGCTGTTCCCTTGCCCTGAAAAAAAAGAACTCCATACTAGGTGATTCTGGTTTAGAGATGGAGCAAGATAAAGTGTGAGAGACATTTTCCTCAGTTACTTTTGCATTATTTGTTTTTTAATGGTGTTTCGTTAGCAACAAAGTACAAATAATAGGAAAGAAATCTTCACAGAGCATGCAGGCAAGATGGGGTTTACTAGTACTAGTTGCCTACTTGGAGTCATATTCTCCAACCAGGACTTTCCTGAAATGTCTCCAACTTTCTGAAGTCCCATTTATGCTATCTTACATATCGATGGATGCGTCAGTCTTTCCATGCCAGGGCTAGGGTAGAAGTTTCTTCTTGTCGTTGTTACTAGGAATCATGCTTAGATATATTACAAGGAGGGCAAATTTCCCCCTAGATGCCTGGTCAACACATCAACACTAGTAAACTAGACAATAACAGAGAACATTACTGAAGCATTTACTGTTAAATTGCTAGTGCTGTTCTTGGCATGGTTTCCACTCAAAATGACTGTCACTCTTCCAAGCAGCTCCAAGGTATGGGTCAGGAGTCTGCATGGAGTAGGAAGCAACCCCAATGAGCAGTGTGCATGTGGCCACCCTGTCCAAGAGGCCAAGAGCCAAGCAGCTCTTGCAAACCATTCTATGCCCATTGGTCTCAGCCAGAAAATAGTTCAGAGCATGTTTAATTTACTAGCACAGAACCAACTTTCACATTCTTCTCCTCACTTCTTTTTTTCTTTTTTTTTTCTTTCCTGCAGTTAAAATGAGCTTTCCAGCAGACGTAGTCTCTCTGTTCCACCTAACACACTACATGAACATCAGTCACCAGAGGTTACCACAGTCCTCCTCAGCTTTTGTGCCTAAGAGCAGAGAGAATCTGCAGTTCATGAGCAGGCATGAAAACCTAAAATCCAGGAGTTTAATCCTCAGGCTACGAAACATTGGTTCTTTTAGGTATATTAGCAGAGGTTTGTAGGGGAGAGATGTTTTTTCTGCCCATGGGTTACCTGCCTGCAGGCTGCCTGCATCACTTATCTGGGAGCAGACCCTTATCCATGCTGGAGGTGCTACCAGCACAGCTATGATTCTTTTTTTGTTCATATTTCTAGCTAGCATTGCTGTGTTGGCAAAACTTTGTAGACAATTTTGACATTTCCCATATCTAGTAAGGGAGTGGACTTCAATTTTAGATATGATTAAAAACTGCCCTGAAGCATAAGACAATCGCAGTCGTCTTGGCACCTTGACTCAAAAAGTGAGAACCAAGCATGTCCTGATTGGCCTTGAGGTGATGACCAATGTAGAAACTAAGCAACAAACAAGATGGATTCACTTCCCATTCAGGGAAGTGAAAATGGGAGAAAAATGCTTGCAAAAGGGATGGAGCAAAAAAAAAGGGCAATGAATAAAACACAGGCTGCTTAAATGCCAGCTGATCCTTTATTGGGATGCAGAAAGCCTCTGACTTCAATCAGAAATGTAGATTCCTAAGGACTTATTAGTCATAAAAATAGAGATGAACTTAGAGAAACCATAATAACCTCCTCAACCAGGAAGATTGAACTGGATTGAAATGTGAAACGTTGCCAGCATAAAAATGTTGGCTATATAAGCAGACACCATGCCCTCTAACCAGTTTAGCTCTACTGGCAAAACACTTTAAGTGGAGCCACCTGCATCAAAAGGAAAGTATTTTGCTACTTAAGATACTCAGGAACCTGAGTGATTAATGGAAGCTGAAAAACTCCCTAGATGCTGTGAGAAAGCGTTTGTGATAATGTAGCTGCTCTAACGCAATCTCAAATGTATAGAGAGACCTTTAGAACATAAAGGTCTGTTTCTAAATGCTAGCTGTTTGGGGTGCTTCTGATGTCTGCTTTGGCCCTTCCTTGTTTTTTAAATGCAGGTGCCAGGCACCAAGTATCTGTGGTTAGAGACCAGCAGGTCTCTAACAAGGGTCCACCCCTGCTGAGAGCACTGCAAGCCAGGAGTCATGTGGACCTATAACTCAAACATCCCACATGCAAATGTCCTGAAGAAGGGCTTGTGGGGACCAAATTTTTTTCTGTATTTTCCAGCTATAATAACTTGACTGAAGGAAAAAGCACTACATTGCTGTTGTGTTTTCCAGGTGGTAGTGATTATTTTTAGGGTTGCTAGTGAAGGCAAAACAAGCAAAATACCCCAAGCATAAAATAATACATTTGTTCTCATTGTTTGTTATGGGTACAGCCCAGGTTTTCACAGTTCATACACAGAATGGAAAAAAAAATTAGTCCATAGCCCCTAAACTGTATATAGTGTATGTATGCACTTTGAGACTTGCTTGTAAAAGATTACCAGTTAGAAGTTAGGAACTTTGTTTTCTGTCTCTTTTTGTTTCTTACTAGGTAAGGTAAGGAAAATGTATATGAAACTTGTAAGACGATGTTGCATATGCAGCACCAGAAATGTCTATGCCAGTTCTCCTGCTGTATGCCGAAATAGCTCATCCGTGATGATGTTTGGTGTTAAACCACTGGGAGGAGATAGATGGAAAATGTCTGGCAATTCTGAAAACAAGCAAACAAATAAAAAGGCGAGGAAACTCCTCTATTTTATTTTATTTTTCCTTTTTTGTTTTCTACCAGAAAACTTCTGGAAGTAGATGTTTTAAATACATAGATACATAAACGAAACAATACTTCCTTAGGAATGAGATATGTGTTGTTACCAATATAGCTTGCGTGCAGAGATTTCTGCTAAGGATATTTATGGCATAACATAGTATCAATTCTTCACTTCTAAGTAGCTATTCACATACCTATTACTAGAGATGGAATCCTACTACCATGGGGGTATTTATTGTCTCCTTTTCCTGTTGATATCTCTAAAATGGAGGGATATCCTTCACAATGGAAATCATTAATATTGTGGACTAGTAAACAGAATGGAAAATCATAGCCATAGGTCCAAGAAATAATATGTAAGTTAAAACATTTTATAATGCAGATAGAGAAGGAACTCATTTTTAGACAGGTTGGAAAATAACCATGACATTCCTATGTATTTTCATTGCACTATGATTAAATGCACCATAGCGTTAAATACTGGAAATAAATCTGGCCTCCACTGTGTGAGAACTGTAATTGCTCAGTACCAGCAATTTTGCAATGTGTTGTCTTTATTTGAAATATTCACTAGGAAGAATTCTAAGAGCCTGTAGTGCAACAATAATAACATAATTTTAAAATTCACTCTAAAATTTCTCTGCATTTTGAGTGAAAATACTTAATATCAAAGCAGATTTTTTTTCTATTTTCCAAAAAAGAAATAATAATTTGTCCTTGTCTTGCATTAAAAAAAAAAAAATAATCAGGGAGCTTTGCTTGTACCTTTTTCCTTTACTTCCATATGTTCATGTCACCAGGTGAGAAGCTGATACAATGTCAACAGCATCCTAATGCTCATAAGAAAAAGCAGATTCCTAGTAATAAAGTTGCTTATCCTTTTCCAAACTAGGAGATGCAGGACTTAGCTCCTAAATGTGGTAGAGATATGACATCAAGTATATGTTGATCCAACTGGATGTACAGTATTTGGTGAAAAGCTCTGTGCCCCAGCCCGTCTGCGGGTAAGCCCTGCAGAGTTTCAAGGAACAGGATTTCCAAGCAGTTGCCTATCTGCCTGCCAGCACTTCCCAACTCCACAGGAGAGTCAGCAGGAGAAAAGCCTGCCTGTGCAGCATCCACTACAGTGCAGACTGATGCATTAGCTTCAAAACATCTTTGTCTTCAGCCAGTTAGGCAGGAGACATGGCACTGGGGTGTTAGAGCATCAGGCATACTTCCCTTCTGGCAATCCTGCTGCAGAGACAGCTGTATCCTGTAGAGGGAGAGAGAACTGGAGTTGTAATTTCTCTGGACACTACAAGATTTGTCACAGTTTGCCTGTCAAAGCCCTTAGATTTCTCCTAGGTAAAAATGTGCAAGACTACTTATATCTACTTTTGTGAAGAAGTTTGAGCTTTACAGACAGAAAGCATTAGGCAAGCACTAAGTATGTTTGTCTTTTTGAAATAAAGCACCAAGCAGTTAAAAATATTGAAAATTTATACAAAGGAGACTACTTGACAGCAACTTTTGAATGTGCATTGATTTAGACACCTTTGCAGGCATGAAAACAAGGCTCTTGCATTTAGCATTTTGACACATATTTCTTTTTCAAATTCAGACAAATTGATTGGTCTGCATGACTGGGGAAAGTTTCTATATTGATCACTGAACCTGAGAGGTAATCCTTGCCTTAAGGACTTGCCTGTGTCAGACTCTCTTAATCTTAATATTTCCTACATTTATTTCTGTTGGTGAAACCTCTTAATTTTGTGAGAGTAGGGTAGGACCATTTGGGGTACATCATGGGCATGATTAGCAATGTTGGCCTGACTCTGCATGGCTGTGCATTGTCAGTCTGTTTTCTGTTGCACTGGCTAAACAAAGTGCAGGTAATGTAGAATCAAGACCTTTCCTGTTTGCACTGATGTGGCATTTGGCCCCATCTCTACTCACTAAACAGCTGTCATCCTGACTGGTTTTTATTGTTATGATTTCTTAAGGAATGGAGCAAAATCATGTGGTTAATACTCGGATTTGCACTCTTCAGTGTCAGTTATCAATCATCCTTCAGATGACGGTATTCCTTCCCCCCATGCCTCTCAGCTGAAGCAGCTAGTGCCTTTTCAGTTTGAATTGCTGATACTTGAGACTCTTCAAATGGGACTGCAAATTAGAGGGTGAGACCACTGCTGACAGATGTGATCTGTAAGGCTCTGTGCTAACAGATACTCTGTGTGCTATGTAAGTCTGTGGATACTTGTCAGTATTAAAACTGGAAAGTGAGCAGCCAAACACTGTTGTGAAGAAGGCACAGTTAATTTAAGGTAATTTTCTCCCCCCCTGCTGCAAGATGGTCCCTATAAAATTTGATAGACAGGTTAGACTGTGCCAGTTCACAAAATTATGAATGTGTTCAAACTGCAGTGTCATTGGGACAAAAAGAAGCTGAGTATTTTCCATCAGAAAGGATTTGGCCCAAGCATAATAGCAAACTTTTACAACTTTCTTCATTCAAGGTCTCATCCAGATGTAACAACGATTTATTGATGCTCTCAAAACTCCTGGGAGAAAATTGTGTGTAGCATATCTCAAATCAATGGAACAGCATCCACTTTTTTAAAGCAAATTAAAGCATGCTTTGAAACATTTTCCTTGAGGTATTTGCAACCCTGACACCATAGCAGAGTTAGTTTTGGAAAGACAGAAGGAGCAAGCCACCAGGGACAAAAGCAAGACATCTAATCTCTCTTATAAAAGCAAAAAAGTAAACAAGTCGCAGAGTTGGCCAAGGATAAATACAAAGTTTAAAACTCATTGAAGGGGACGTTTCTTCCTCCCTGCTTTCCTTTTGAATGTCAGTGTCTCTCAGCATGACTTAGCCGTGCTGAGGCTAGACAACAAAGCAAAGGTCAGCACCAGCATGGGCTCCCAGCTCTCCCTTTCAGCTATTGAAGATGACCGCCACACTGTGCAAGCAACAATATGGAGGGGATGGCAGCAAGGGAAAGTGCAAACAGGCTGAAGTTCATTGGTTAACTGTGGTTGACAAAAGCTTCCAGAAAGGGCTCCTTCAAGACGTGGTATGTAAAAGAGCAAGCCTCAAGCATGCACGTTTCAGTTGCATGGTTTATTTCTTCCAACAGAGTAAATTACCTTCAGCAGCAAATAGCTAGTAAGATCTATTACTGGGAACCATTACTGGCAGGAGAGCAGTTTCTGCCCGTCGATAGGGCCCCAGGCCATCTTTGTGACTTCTGGCCAGTTTAGGCTTCAGAACTGAGTGAAACATCAAGGACCAACTCTGAGAGTGCAGTGATGCCAGTATCAACAAATCAGCTGTAGAAACATTTCATCAGTTTAATACTCTGTAAAGTCTTGCTGCACCACAGCCCATTGCAGTCTGCTGCAGGCACAATCCAAGGTTGCTGTGGCACAACCTATAATCTCTGCTTCACTGTTGTTTTACTTTCAAAGTTTCTTGCTTCCCTTTCACTTTTCCACAGTCTAAACCCCACTTGATCACTGCCCTCTATACTGCCTGGCTGTAACCACTGGGTGCCTGGGGCCTCCCAGCAGGAAGCCACTCATGCACCTGCTCATCCTCCTGTGATGGGAATGCTGCCTGCAGATGAGCAAAAGCTTGTGAATAAAACAGTGTGATGTTCTGCAAAGCAAGGTGTAGAGTGTAGGTGTAGACTATGCAGAGCTGCTGGCTTCTGTAATGGGAATCGGTTGTAGATTTGCAGGGCACTGCACAAAATGCACCAAGATGCCAGTGTTCAACCACTTCACCAAGCTGTTCTTGTGCTCAGTTTACATTTGTGATAAGGGCAGATGTGCTGGGCTGTTAGATGCACCCTGGGCACTGGCAGATCAAGCTGGCCTCAGCTGCTTACATACTTGAAGAAATTGCATGTCCACATTCACCTCGAGTCACTGCTCCTGCAGCTCAGGCTGCCTGCAGAGCTGGGAGGTAAGGACAGCTGTAAAGTTGTGACTGTGACACAGAACTGCAACAATAACCCCATCAGCTCATTTTGTATGAGAATGGGTGAAAGAACAACCACGATTACATCCCAGTAAGCAAAAGGATTCATATCCCATTATCAAGGAAATGTTGGAGTCATTCAGGTCCCTTTTGTTGCAATTGCTGCCTTTTATTGGTTTGAAATGACATTTATGAAGGGCTTATTTCTGCCTTACTAGCTAGGATCGTGTTTTCATTCTGTGTTAATATGCTGGCTAGTTCAAAGAAGTCCAGCTTTAAGTGCTAAGAAATAGTAATAAAATCATAAAGCCTCAATTTATTTCAATAATGCCTTGATAACACATATAATTTCAGCAGAAAACAATCAAAAAGCAGTTTCTTTCTCTGATTGTTTTGGGTGGCTTAAAACTCAGAAAAGATGAGGTATACCCCATACACTCAGAAAAGCCTCTAGTAATACCTCAAACCAGAAGAACAGAATTGTAAAAACTAAGAAACTGGAATATAAATTATATCCCTCTTTCTTCTGCTAAAGCTCTACCTCATCACAACCACATGCTTAAATTACCAAGGTGTCATAAGGGTAAATGTCAAGATAACTGCTTAAAACACGTCCTTCCCTGTATTATTAACATCACCATGAAGTGTTAAAATTAAAGGTTTCTTTAAAACAGAATTGTTTTTTCATTATTTATTTGCTGTTGCAACTTTTCACTTCCTTTGGTGTAAGTAGTAAATCACCAGCGGGGTGTTTCATATCTATATAAATGTATATTAGATGCTTTGCCTTTGGCCTTTTAGAAATAGCACAAATGCAGCTTTGTTTGTGCATCTATAATTTCAGGACATGAGCTAGCCTCTCAAAGAATCTTCCTGCTGGCAGCCTATACTTTACTATTTTCTGCGAGTTTTGTAAAATATAGGGTATCAGTGACTGGGATGTGTGAGGTGATGAATGCTGTAGACTACTGATCTGCTTTGTCATGGAAATTCCTATCTCAAATTATTTGGAGGCAAGAGGTGTCATGTAAAGCAGGTCCATGTATTTCTTATGCTGGGGGCTCCATAGCTGGACGCAGCGCTCCAGGTGGAGTCTCACCAGAGCAGAGTAGAGGGGGAGAATCACCTCCCTCGATCTGCTAGCCATGCTTCTTTTGATGCAGCCCAGGATGAAAGTGGCTTTCTGGGCTGTGAGCGCCCATTGCTAGCTCATATTCAGTTTTTCATTCACCAATACTTTCAAGTCCTTCTCCTCAGGGCTGCTCTCAATCCACTCATTGCCCAGCCTGTATCCATGTTTGGGATTGCCCTGATCCAGGTGCAGGACCTTGCACTTGGCCTTGTTGAACTTCATGAGGTTGGCATGGGCCCACCTCTCAAGCCTGTCAAGGTCCCTCTGGATGGCATCCCTCCCCTCCAGCGCGTCAACCACTCCACTCAGCTTGGTGTTGTCAGCAAACTTCATGAGCGTGCATTCAATCCCACTGTCCGTGTCCCCAGCAAACATGTTAAATTATACTGGTCCCAATACAGACCCCTGAGGGACACCACTCATCATTGGTCTCCACCCAGACACCAAGCTATTGACTGCAACTCTTTGAGTGCAATCATCTAGCCAATTCCTTATGCAGCAAGTGGCCCACCTATCAAATCCATGTCTTACCATTTTAGAGACAAGAATGTTGCGCGGGACAGTTTCAAATGCTTTGCACAAGTCCAGGTAGATGACATCAGTTGCTCTTCCCCTATCCACCAACGCTGTAACCCTGTCATAGAAGGCCACCAGATTTCTCAGGAACAATTTGCCCTTGGTGAAGCCATGCTGGCTGTCACCAGTCACCACCTTATTTTCCATGTGCCTTAGCATAGTTTCCAGGAGGATCTGCTGGGCACAAAAGTGAGACTGACTGGCCTGTAGTTCCCTGGGTCTTTCTTATTTCTCTTTTTGAAAATGGGGGTTATGTTTCCCCTTTTCCAGTCACTGGGAACTTCACCAGTCTGACACGACTTTTCAAATATGATGGATAATGCCTTAGCAACTTCACCTTCCAGTTCCCTCAGGACCCCCAGATGCATCTCATCAGGTCCCATGGAGAGGTGCTGTTTGGAGTTGATAACAAACAAAATCATTTTCCCTGTGTCCTTTTGCAGTGCTGCAGACAACACTGTCCTGGGCCACATAGCCACGCTGTGTGTGCCCAGCAGCTCTGCTTCTGCAAGGGATGCAGAGCAGCGGCTGTGACACTGTGAGCATGTGAGGTGCAAACCAACATGTGGCATGGCAGGAGGAGTCATTGGTATGACTCTCACGCTCAGCACATGAGGTTTGGCACGTCTCATTTGGAGGAGGGCAGGGTAAAAACAGGAGTGGGTGCCACGGGCAAGGGGTGGCAGGCCACTGCCCTGGGCAAAGGGGGCAGAGGCAGCTGGCAGAGACAGGAACTGTACTCTGCATAGGTTGCTTCTAAAAACATAAAGTTCTTCTGTTTATATACCAAGTACTGCATTGGTTCTTATTAATCTAACTTAATTTTTTTTTAAATTCAGAATATTTTATGGCTGTGAAGATTTATGGTCTTTTCCTCTCAACAAGCTGCAGAGCAGAGCTTGAAAAAAACCCAGCCTCTTAGGTCATGCTGTATGTAATCCTGTCACCCAAGATATCTAGTTTGATGTGTTATCTGCATCTTTTGCCATGCCGAGCACCTAAGCATTGATGTGCTTGTTGTTTTGTTTCCTGCTGACTGGTACATCCGGCAAACAATCTGACTTCATTCCTTGCCCACACAATGACAGCATTGTACAATGCCACAGACCAGCATCAACTGATGCTTGGTGCCTCATGGTACCAGGGACTGAATTGAAAGGCTACTAAGGAGTGTCGCAGTCTTAAAAAATAATGTGGCTGAAGCTAGATTTTTTTTGTTTTGTTTTGATAGCTGTTGTTTAAACCAGGCTCCTCAGTATTTGTCTGTTAAAAACATCTTCTTCTGACATGGTCATAAAATTACCTTAGTTGAAGGGTAAACCAAATGACCGCAAGTCTAACATCAAGGCTAGGAGGTCATTCCTTGGCTTATAGCTACTGACATTGCCCTGTCACTGGTGTACTTGTTTGCTTTTACTCAGATTGTGCATCCTCACTGTGACAGATTGTATCAGCAGGAGAGCCACTGCTTGGGGACCAGGAGCTCAGGGAAGACAACTGCAGATATGGTTTTATTGTTAGAGTGTTCCTCTGTCAACTACGTGTTTGCTGAGGAGTTGTGTCAGCTCAGGAAGAGAATTTATGCGTGCAACAGGCTGGACATTGGTGGCTGACTTTATATTTTCAGTGTATCCACACACCATACAAACCTGTGATTACAAGAGGCAATGTAAATACAGTGGTGTAAACAATGCCTTAAAGGATTCTCTGTTTTTGCCTGTAACTCTTCATGCCAATGCTACATGGGAGTATTGCTGCCTGAATCCTGTTGTGAGATCTTACACTGATGTAACGTTATCCAGCTACATTTTGCAGTGACACAAATACCGTGGAGCTGATGCACCAGTTTCAAGAAAAATTGTTCCCACCTTGTTTCCACCAGTAAAAATAATGCTTAAATCAACACAAACACAGGGTTTTGTAGTAAGGCAGCTTCATATCACCAACTATAGTGAACCTGCATCTGGAAATAAAGCAGAATGAATTCTTGTATCTTCGGATACAAACTCCTATAGTTTAGACAAGTATGATTACTTTATAGCTCAGGAGATGTGCCTCAGGAGATGTAGGACCTCATATACCAATCTGGAAACAGCAGAACAATGTGTCAGTCTGTTATGTCTTTTCTCTGCACTGTGGTTGTAATGTATAGTGAAGTAAGGTAAACGTAGGACAGAGTATAACCAGTACAGCAGTCCTGCCAGCAATACTTACCATGTGTCTCCACTAGTGTTTTAGTTCAGATCAGAAGCGTATTTTTGACGCAAATCTCCTGATCACCTCTATTACCTGTGTTTAATTTTGCATCAGGGGCTGATTTTGGAGTGAAATTAAAATGGAAAATATTCTCCAGAAGCACACATAATGTGCTTAGACCTTAATAGGCATTCAGTCCAGGGGACCCAAATGAAGGTGGTTTGAACTGAAAAAAAAAAGAAATATGCAGTGTGCATCTTAGAACCTCAGCATCAACTGTGTGTATAGAGCATCTGCTCTACAGATTCTTGGTCTACCTGACCTTACCATGCAGATGTAACCTTACCTGATTTTTAAGAGGAGCTGAGAGAACCTACTGAAAATCTACAGTAGAGCAAAAAGAGTACTCATAACATCCTTAATACTTTTCCTGTCTGCATTTTGAAAAGGAAAGGCATTTGAGATACTGATTAAGGTAAGGACTTACATTGATAAGTAAATGTTAAACGGTATTTGGAGAAAGTGGGATGTGAATTAGTTACAGGAAAATATACTGCATTTTCAACAGTATATACTAGAACTGTTTTTCTTAAGCAGAAGCAAACAGGAAGCATAACTCTTTCAGTATCACCACTAAGTTGGATTTGATTCTACTAGGAAAGAAAAGTCTGTAGTAAAAAAAAGATAAAATTAAAAAACCTTCTTTCCTTCCTGGAGCAGGAAATGTAAAAATAGGAATAGTCTACTTCAAAATCCTGCTAAAAGAGGTGAAAATATCTCATTTCTTTGCCAAAAAAAAAGGTTCTACCTTGGTTTTTAAAAAGCAGGTTTAATGACCTAACCAGTTTCAAACATGAATATGCAGCATCTTACGAAAGCTCTTTCTGAAGTAATATTGAAAACATTAAAGCATACAGAGATCCTAACTACCTTGATTTTCAAAACCACTCTCACAAGCTCCGAAACAATGTCAGTCAATTCAATCAATCTGTGAACTGTGAACCACTATCAATCCATAAAATGTAAGACTACAGACATAAGATGCAAAAGTACTTGCTGACTTCTGACTGTTGGAAGGCAGTGAGCAGTATCAGTATTCCAGTTAAAATCTCCAGTTAAAATGGCTGTGATTATAACATATAATTTAATTTTTCTAAAATCACAACATTTTATTAACTAGATGTTAGGTGCTTTATTTATTGAGCTCCTAATTGACAAACACTAGTAGTACATAAAATGTTCCAGAGACTCCCCTCTTTTTTTTCCTTCTTTTTCTTTTTCTTTTTATTTTTCTTTTTCTTTTTCTTTTTCTTTTTCTTTTTCTTTTTCTTTTTCTTTTTCTTTTTCTTTTTCTTTTTCTTTTTCTTAGAAAACTCTTTGGCTGGTTAATTACAGAAGATTGAGAGCCACTTTTCTTACAGCCCAGGTTTGGGCTTTGATATTGATTCTCAGTTAGAAACTTCCTCTCCCAACTCTTTCTTTTTCTTGGTCAGCTTAAAGCCACAGTTTGAAAAATGGATGCCTTAGTTTTTCATACATTGAAGAAAAGCTTCATGTTCAGAAGACTCACTAATCCCAACAGGTAAGCCTCAAATACTTGACAGTTCAAACCCAAGGCATCTTGAAGTGGGAGCCTCAGAGTCTAAAAATCTCCTTCTGCTGAAGTCATGAGAATTGCTGTGTTCGGACAACCATTCCCATTTCTCAAGGCAAGGAGGCAGGAGAGGAATTCTGAAGTTTTGAGGTCTGACGCCCAGCCAGCAACTTGACTAAAGCAGCATTCACGTCTGGGGAGACTTGAACAGATGAACCTCTCTCAAAATGCTGAAACCAACTCTCCTCCCATCTAGAGCAGGGAGGTTTCTTCCAGAACACTTTCTTGGTTGCATTCAGCAGCCTGCACTCACCTCCTTCTGCAAATACGATCTACATGATTAGCTGGAATGGAGTCAACACCCCCAGACTAGGGCACAGGATACAGGAGGATTTTATTACAAGTTGGGTTTCCTGGAGGGAAGTCCAGCTAAAGAGGAGGCTCACATTCTCCCGAGTCTATTGTTCAGTCAGACTTGGACCCTGGCCTTTTCTGTTTATTTATTCAGACAGACCATCTCCTTGCATACCAATCTGTATGTGTACAGTAAACACTGGATGCTCGCTCTAGCGGTAATAACACATTGCAGCTACAAGAAATCACATCTTCCTGGGTCAGCTGCTAATCTATGTTCTTTCTGCCCTTTCTGCCCTCTTTTCCCTACTGCCAGGCTCATGCAAGAAGATAGGTGCAGGCAGTCTGTATCCTGTGCATACAGACCATTATTCCCCTGAGCACTGCTGCATACTGCAACTTTCATTAGATGAAAAAAATGCCTTTATGTCAGCAAAATGTCTTTTTCAAGAGTAATGCAGGTGACAGAAAATTTCATTGCTTAAACTTACATATTTATAACAGAAGATGACTTTTTTTGGTTAATTTCATGATGTCTGCATATAGAGAAGGAGACAATATGGAATCAAATTATGGCTAGTTAGAACTGACTTCATTGACCTTGCAGTTCAGGTTGTGGCTACACATTTGGCAGCAACATAGCTTAACTCATGTTAACCCAGTTATTTCTCTCTACCTCCTCCCAGGAATGTATGCCATCCTTGCGCCATGGAGTTTTCCCCAGCAAGACATCTGCCCTTTGCAGACATTGGAAAACACAGGTGTGAAAATAAATTCAAACGCATCTGCAATTGTACAAAAGGAGTGATTGAAGTGCAGGGAGCACCTCTTGCTAGCTTTAACTTAGCTAATACAGGTAAAAATAGTGGCAGAGATAACAAAGAGAAGTTATCTTTCTATATGCTGTTTCTGTTCCTATGGTCCATCCAAGGTGTCTACGTTTGGCTACTGTTGGAGACAGAAAGCTAAGCTAACAGGATCCATTCTGGCCATTAACATGTTACATTGTCTGGTAACCAAACACAAGTTGACTGGGGTCCCTGTTGGCCTGCCTGAGCTGAGATTTATGCTATCAGACACATTTCCTATTTGCAGTTTCTTATAACAATTGTACTAAGCAAGCATCTCTCAGTGGTGGAACTACTCATTTTTAAACAGGCTGATCATTCGTGGTGAAAATGAACCTGTGAGACAACGTGTAGCTATGCCTGCTTTTGCCTCTCACTTCCAAATTCCCCTACCTAGGCCTGAATATCACCTCTCACTGAGCAACCCCATGTGCCAGGTGCAGCCTAATACTGAGTCCCCTCATAAGACATGTTCCCCAGCTGCAGGCGAACACCATAGTCTGCTGCTCTTTGCATATGTGCCTCATTTGGTAGACCTCCTGGCCTGTGATGCAATGCAGTGCTAGCCCAAGCATTGCTTTACTGAGGTCTCATTAAAGCTATTTTTTTCCACTGTTCAGGTCTGTGCCTTTTCTTAGTCATGACCTAGCAGATGCACTTTCTGTTGCAAAGGGAGGATGTGAGAGAGGACGCCTGCCCAGGGCATGGTGCGCATGGATCCGGTGAGTAATAATCCAGAGTAAATTACTGTTTACTTGGAATGTTTTTGCCGTTTTGACTTCACATGTTTCAGGTAGGTGTGGAAATGGTGGGGAAGGGAGGGAGGGAGAAAGAGAGTGAAGGAAAAGAGGCAGGCTGTTTTATTTGTTGATTTTTTTTGGTTGCAAAGCCCAAGAGTTGGCCCTGTGTCTGTTCTAATGAGTTGGCACTACACACACACTCACAAAATCTCAGATTTCCTTTATGAATGGCTGAAATTCCAGTCTTGCCAGGCAGAAGGGTAAGTTCCACATAAAGAACAGTCTCTGTGGAGAGTTTTTGAAAATAAATCAAAAACCTGAGAGACTGAGAAAAATTCTGAGAACTGGAGATGTGTCAAACCAATTCACCCAGCTTCATATTGGCACAGTTAGGATATGACTCTCTTCCACACAAACACGGAGCCCTAGACACAGATTCCACAGCTGATGTTCAAACACCCATGTTAGCTCTCTGGAGGAGAGCATGTCTCCTCCACAGCCATTTGGCCACAATATAGTATTGCTTGTAAGCAATATGAACATGTGCATATGGGATTCTCTACTTAAATACATGTATTCTGGCAATCACAAGCTAAATCCCACAAGTGCATAGACACTGCTGTCTTGCAAAGACTCATCATATGCAGAAGATTGATACACAGTCTGCACCTTCATTTAAGCAGCGCTTCTAGCATCTTATATCCTTCCTCTTGCTTTATGGTGCCTTTGTGATACAAAGGCTCTATATGATAACAATAGATAATTTGGGATCAGAGGCATTTGATAATGTGAAGGAATACTTGATTAAGCTGTCCTTCACTTTACCATCCACTTAACTAACACAAGCCGTGCATATTCTGGGCATTTGCATCTTACTCTGTATATTCAAATACAGTCCACTTTTCAAATGCCCCTGTTTGTCCATCAAGCATTCTCAGCCTCTCTAGTTTAATCCTACAGTATAGACTCACTGTATATATCACTTCTGTGCCAGCAGTCACTGACACTCCTATGCCAGGTAAGGAGTTTTAACTGGTCAATAAAGAGGGATATAGTTACAGAGTTGTAACTCACTAATTCTGCCAGTCCCTCTCTCTGTGTAGATAAACTCTGAATGGCTGAGGGTTTTCTTCTCCCCACTGATACCCCCCAGCCTTCTCCCCCCCCCAGCACAACCCCATTCCTGGACAGATAAAATAAGAACCTTTAACTACTAAAGGCATCTTCCAGTTTGGCTCAACCTCACTGCTGCTACATCTGGAAGGAATAACCTGGCATTTACAGTGGCAGTCAAGAGCAGATGAGTAAATAAGAACTGAGCTGTAAACGCATAAATTCAGACAATGGCACTGGGCTGTGTTCTGTCATTCCTCCCTTTATCAAGGAAGGCAGGGTCACCCCTGGGAGGTGAGGCTAAGTTGTCAGCAACTGTGTCAAATCAGCAGCATACGCCACACAACAACAAATGAGAAACCTGCTCCAAGGGGAAAAGGCATGTCTGCTCATCATCCCACCAACTGTGGGATGGCTGGGAGGGTTCAAGTCTCTCCTGCATTCTTTATGAGTATAAATATAGGCAGAGCCACTGTGATCACCTCTGGTGTGACAGGATTTCTTCTTGGCCCCTGACTAAACTGTTTCTTGTGCCAGTCAGCTCAGGAGGTCAATGCATCCTTCTGCTGTGTCCACACAGATTCATTGACTTCAGCTAGCTCTGAGAGTTACATCAAAGTGACGGTGCTAAATGCATTTAGGTGTTTTAAGGAGGAAAAACTGTTTTTTCTCACTAAGAGAGCTCTATCACCTGTAGTGGCTCTCACCGTATCAGAGTGCTTCTGTCCCACAGAGCATAGCATGGTCATCAAGTGAGGTGTAGGAAGTGAAAAAAAGACAGACTGAAAACCAACAGATGAATCACAGCAAGTCAGGGATAAATAAAGGAAGTCACCTTAGAAACCTGCTGTAGTCAGAACAGCGTGATTTGGCATCCATTCACCAACAACAGTCATCTAACACCTAGTGATTCACTTGTTTTTCCATAAGAAAGATGTCTTATACCACATGCATACTCTTCTGGGTGTGCAGCTTTGAAAGTCAATATAACCCAAAGTTGTTGCCAGCAGACAGCTGATACATGAAATATCAGACCTCTCCGCAGCTGGTAATGGAACCATTTGTCAGCTTGCCAAAATTACCTACTGCGGTGACCTCTGTATTGGCACAGCCTACAGATCCTAAATGACCTGAAAGTGGGCCCCATGGAGAAGGCTCACAGCAACGCAGCACACACGGCAGAAAACCCGGCAGTGCTGCTTTCGGGGCTTTCCTTAGGAGTTCTTAGGGGTCTTAGGCTGGTATCACTGTGTGATTCACATAACAATGGGTCCAATTGCCTTTTTCCAATGCCATCAACAGAACAGAGTCAAGTCAAGCTCCCCATGGGGAGCGAAGGTGGTATAATTTTTGTAACCCAGTTCATCTTCCTGATCCCATTTTGCTGTGCATTCACATAGATATTTGGTGGCACAAGGGAGGGATCTTGCTGGGCAGAGCTAAAGGCCAAAGACAGTGTGAGTGTGAGATGGCCTTTTTCAGTGGCAATCACAGCTAATTTCAGTGAAACTATGATGTGAGAAGCTGTAGTAACATGAAGACAGGCTGAGAGCTGTGGTGATAAGTAGAGAAGGGTGGGCCAAGAGAGGGACAGAAAATAAAAGGTATTGCTTTCAATGTGAGAGGTGAGGGCAATGACATTTGTAGCACTGTTCTGCATGGATATGAGTGAAGTTTATATTTTTGAAATCTGGAGGAAAAGATACCACAGTAATTTTGATATGAAGTGACTGAAGTCAGGCTGAGATATCTCGCTCTGTGGATAAGTAAGGACATTATTTGAAAGAAGACACACAGAAAGTATCTGCAAAATTTAGACATTGCCTGAACATGAAGACCTAGAGAAAGAAAGGTCTCAGTTAAAAATAATGACCAAGTAAATGTGTATAGGCTGAGCAGGGAGGAGGGGTGGGGGGCAGAGAAGGAAGGGGCTTGTATTTTATTGTATTGTATTGTATTGTATTGTATTGTATAGTATAGTAAACTGGAAAAGGAAGAGCTAGGACTGGAGTAGAGAGCACAACCATGCACTGGTAGTTAAACTGTTCTTGTGTATGTGAAATTACCTGAAGACCAGATGAAGGAGAAGAAAAGTGACCAAAAGAAAAAGCCCTACCTTAGGAAGCTGAAGGAGTATACAATGATGAAGTAATTAAGGAGGTAGAAGAAACCACAAGAGGATCAGCAGGGAAAACAAAAGGCAAAAGGACAGCCATGTGTTTCAAAAATGACTGATGCATCAGAGAAGATAGGAACTGCTATGAGGATTGACTGAAACATGGTATTTAGAAAATGTGACATACCACCCTGATGCCTAAGGTATAGAGATTAGATTGGAGAGGGTTTAGGATGGATGAATACAATTCCAAGTAATGAATATAAACATTCAGTTTACTGACCTTGGGGATGAAAGGCCAGAGGGAGATGGAGTGGATGGAGATACTGAAGACAAAAATGAAGTCAGGAGTGGGATGGGACAATTAAAGCACAAGGATGGAAAGAATAGTCTGTTCTGCTTGCTTGTGTCCTTTGGAAATTTATATTATGGTTTCTAGCAGAGGTCAATATAAGGAAGACTGGTTGCCACTGCCTGTGCCTGGCTATGATTTGTGGTGTGACTGTAAAGTATCACGCACAAACATGCCTTAGTTCTCTTCTTCATTTAGATCTTTTCTCCCTGTGGGCTAGTTTGTTTGTCGTCTCCTCGGAGGTTTGCCACTGACGTGTTGAACAGTGCTTTACAGAGGAGGAAGCCTTAGAAACACAGAAATTAGAGATGGAAAATTCCTCTGTAAAAGATCAACTAGCCCACTGTGCTTGGTAGGCCAAGGGATAAACACTAGTGTTGTGCTTATTTAAAATACCACAAGAAGAATTCTCCCGGAGCAAATGCTCCACCAGGCAGTGGATCTCACAGCCAAACCATAGTAACAGTACTCATCCTCATCTTTTTGCCTTGTTTCATCCTAGTTTCGCCTTCCTCACAATAATAATGCTCTCACTTCTGCAAACTTGAATAGTTGTTCTCCCACAGTGCCTACTTTTTGTTGCTTCATGTCTTATGCACCATACACAGCTGTATATACCCCTTTCAACTCATATGACAGTGTCTCTAAATCAATCCTCATCACTTGTACTTTTTAAAAAAATTAATTCCTTTGTGTTTGCTGATGTCTTTTTGATGAGAAGATGTCCAAGACTGAATGCAGTATTCCAGGGGGGTTTACAGTAAAATACCACTAACAGAGACCTTTGGTACAGTTTCTGTTTAAGAACTCTACTATCCCATTTTTTTCTTGTNTCTTTCAGCATTACAGCTTCTGAGAATCCTTCTTCCCAATGAATAGCTGTGATTTGAATTATTTTTTGCCAGATGTAGTATAGCTGCATTTTTCCTTGTGGAATTACATTTTGTTTCCTGAATATCGTTTGTGCCAGAGCTTTGACTTGTAAAATTAATAGAATAATGTACCCTCAACCCCACAACTTGGAGGTATTTCCCTTCTTTCCCCTTCCCTCCCCAAGCTTGAAACTATAAAAATTAATATGAAAAGACAACTAAAGAAAAAATTATTTTTTTGTTGTTCTCTTTGCAGGAGTCATTTAAGCTTCATAGCATCACTGATACATGGAATTTTCTCACTACAACCCCAAGAGAAAGGTGAACCGCATTATTAAATAATTTGCACAATGTCACTGAGGATTGACAGACATCGTGTCCTCACTGTCTGAGCTAGGATAGAAGGTTGCTGCTCCCATCTTACCCCGAGCTGTCTGCCCCACTCCTTGCTAGAATCTGCCAGGTAACTTCAACTGTAGCTACTGCCTAATCCTTTGCTGTCAAAATTATTCACTTTAGTTGAAGTCAATTTTTTCTTGCTTGCTTGTGTGTCCTCTCTCTCTCTCTCTCTTTTATTGGACAGCTGGAGCAAATACATGCTATCCCAGCAGATGGAAAGGGAAAGAGGTCTTTGGTGGATAAGAAGAAACTGAAGGATGGTGCCTTCTTAACCTGGTTCAGCTGCAACCCTCAGTTCTTTGAAAATTATTGACAGAATTAGGAATGCTCTTCAGAAATTATGACTCTCCTCATTGTTCTCCTCATAGACCACACTGGTCTTTTCTCAGAACTCATTTCTGGGAAGCACATTATGCTGAAGACCTGTTGGATCACACAGCCAAAGCAAAGGCGATATGTTGTGGTTACATCCCATCATCAAGTGCATTATAAAGCAAACCAATAAAAGGTCACATCTGTTAGTCACAAATCTTGTGGTTTGGCTCTTACTGAACACCAAGTGATGTGAGAGCAGGACGTGTGTGTGCTCAGGGCTGCCTTGCTATAGAGTGTGCTGCAGAGAGGATGTGTGGTGTCAAGGCAGAGTGTGAAAAACAGAATTAAGGCTGTAGCTGTTTTTCACATATCCTTTTCATTATATAAATGCCTGTAGCAACGTTGATCTTGTCAATTTGCCTGCTTTTCTGTTCTCTGAGACGATGCTTTTCATTTGAACAAGGCCACAGAAGAGTCGATCCTCTCACACAAAGCACATGGCCATCCATTTGCACCATCTCAGCTTCAATGCTGAGAGCAGACATCTGTAAATTATCACTTGTTTGTGTAAGGCAAGGAGCTTTCTTTGGAAACCTTATTCTTCTCTTTTAGCTTGAACCAAAGCTAAAAGGGGAAAAGCAGCTATTAAATGTTATTTTTCTCATCTGTCAGTTTAACCATAACACTTCACTGCAACTTTCCGTTCACTGCAACCTTATTCTACTCAAGTAAGCTTTAGGGCAGGATTTACCTTACCTGACTTTGAAATCTATGTGTGTTTTGCATAATCTTAGATAGCTAAAGTTCGGTAAAATGAATCCCACTGAAGTCTTTTATCTCTCTCTGCTAGGCTGATGTTTCTAATAGCCTTTCTTGTCTGCCCTTGCTGTGTATTAAAGTCTTCCCAGTACCAATGCTCCTGCATAAGATAACTGGAGGCCCTCACTCCCAGTGATGAGGACTCTTTCCTTTCCAAAGAAGCCTCTCTTCTTCCTAATGGGGAAATCAGAGAGGACCTCCCCCTTTCTCCTGGTAGGAATCTTTTCAGCTCTTTCCTCCCTCTTCTTCCACAAGCGGAAGCCTAGCCATACATCAGGATGGTCACAGTAAGTCTGTGTTGTGGCAATGATGTCCCTCAGTGGTAATCCTGAAGCTAGAACCACATGGGTATGGCAAACACCTTCCCCCATGTAAACCTGGAGTTCCACTACTCTGCATGTGCATGTATTTATCCCACACCTGAAACGTATTGTCAAGTTTTGATTCATAACCATGTGAGTTAATATTTAGGGAAAGATGCCAGCTTGCTGTTTTTTTTAGAAAACCTGAGAATTTCTCTCATATGGAGCGTGCCACCTGACCAGGTATGTAAGGTCACCATTCTCTTCACGTTTTTCATGTTCCTTAGAATCTTGCTGGCCCATGGAGAACAGCTCAACTGTGATAAATCACATCCTTGATTCTGCAGTCAATTGACCCATAGTGGCGGTCACTTCCCAGCTATTATCATGAGCCGCAGATTGAGACCACAACTCAAATGCCACTTCAGCAATGCTGTCTCTGAAAAATTAGTAACTGTTGGCTTGAAAAACAGGTGCAGAATGAACGACAATATTTACTTTTAATGGTTAGTAGATTAACAGATGCACTAAAATTTTATGTGCTGGCGAGGTATCATCTCTCATCATATGCCACATCAGCCTAGGACAGGAAACATGTTTTTGTATGTGTTCATATAGCTTGCAGTAAAGTCCTGTCTGCAAGCCCCAGGTGCTAATTTCTTGTTCATAATAATAAATCCTATTTGTATAACCAGTAGTAGCAATGGGCAGCAGGTAAGGTTCACAGTTCCTCAGTGAGTCTTAGTTTTACACATCTAAAGACAGAAAAGGAGGAAGAGAGACATGAGAATACCTCTCCCACAGACAAGCGAGTGTTCTCATCTAAGCTTGTTATGGATGTCTACAGAACAACTTAGAAGCGTTAGAGGATCCCAGCATGGGCTGATGGATTAACATACTGGTTCCAGAGTGGTGTCAGCTTTTCTGATTTTAAGACCAGGTGCAATTCAGTTGTAAAATTACCATTTGAATTCTCTTAGCAAGCAGTGCACTGGGTTACCAAGCATCAGCAGTACTGCGCATAAACTGCCTCTTAAGCAGCTGGAGAAAACGATGCTATTTAAAAAATTTGGTCTGTCTCCTTTGAAAACTTAAAAATCTCGGCGCTTTAAATTAATGAGTAGCTCTCCAAAAGTCGCATCACTATTTGAATTATGTGTCCCACGCGATTGCTCACTGATTGCCACTAATTGCGGATTTTTAATCTCCTTAAGGACCCCGAATTACACGTGATTTGTTTTCAGCAGTTTCCTGTCTGATACCTGCTGCAGACTGCGACAGCAGAACAAAGCAAACTGCACGGGGCTGCGGCTGCCACAGGAACCTTGAACCGTGAGATCAAAATAAAATAAGCCCTATCTTTAAACGGCACATCCCCTTCCCCCGTGCTGCACGTTTTATTGGCGGTAACGACCCGTGTCTTTATCTGTAGCTCGGTGTGAAGGCAAATTCCGCGCCCCCACCCAGGCCTGCCAGGAGCCGGCGGCGGGTCCAGCAACTCCCGGCCGAGTCGGCGGGACCCCCGGAAGCGTCGGGGCTGGGGATGCGCCCCGCGGGGCCCGGGCCGGCCGCCCTGCCCCGGCAAGGGCCTCCGGAGCTCCTCCATCCTTTCCTTTCCCTTTCTTTCGCTTAAGGTCAGAAGAATTTAAACTTCCTGACTCCGTCGGGACGGCTTGGGGCGAGCTCCCCCCGCGGCGGGGCAGGAGGCCGGGGGAGGCAGCCCCCGCTCGGCTCTGCCCGGCCCGCCGCCCGGGCGGCCGCCTTTTGTCTCTGCTGGGAGGAGTCAGCGAGAGGCAGTTTGTAAAAATAAAGGCTGGCCGGCGGCCAGGAAGTGTAGAATCCTGGCCGGTTGGTGGCAAATTCCGCCAGATCGCGGGGAAGAGGCTAGCACGTCCGTCGGCCGGGCGGCGGCGGGGCGCGGAGCGGCGCGGAGCGGAGCGGCGCGCCCCTGGCAGCCGCCCGCTCTGCAGCCCGGCGGGGGTGAGTGCGAGAGGCGCTGCCGGGCTCTGGGCTCCCCGCTCGGAGCGAGCTGCGCGGACGCGGGGCTTTCGGAGGCGGCCGAGGGCGTCCGCCCTGCCCGCGGAGGCAGCGGAGCTGGCAGCGATGTTGGCAGCCGAAGGGCGCCGCTGGCAGCGCGAAGGGGATGTTAGGGAGCGGGCTGAGCCGGCTCCCCTCGCCTGGCCGCGCCTCTGAAGCTAAAGCGTAGGCATAAAACCTGGGTAAGTTCTCCATTTAAAAATATTAAAAATAGACCCTCCGGCTCCATAGCGCTGTCGAGTGAGTCATTTCCAAACCAAACGGCTCGGTCTAACCCTTCCCCCCAAGAGACACAATAATTCTGAAACCGGGGGTGAAAGGAAAGACATTTTTCTCCTCTCTTTCTCTAAATAAATCGAATTAGCGCATTGCCGCGGCAAGAGGAGACAAAAGCTGCGAGTAGCAGGCCTCTTCCATCGAGCCTCCCCCCCGTGGTGATGCCACCGGTGTTTCCCCGACAAGCACCCAGAGCCTCTCTGCCCAAGGAATATTTACAGTACGTTCCCTTTTCGTGGACATAATCTACTTCTCGGTTTCTTCAACGGCCAAATCTGTCCCCTGCCACCTTCTTCTGTGTGGGATATCAGCCACAGCCGCATGTCATGCCAGCAGTGACCCCAGTCAATGCAGTTCCTGGCCGTCTACTCTGAAAAGAATAGTCCAAAGCACAGCTATTTTTTTCTGCCTTTTCCAGTCATATGATGATTTGTTCATGTAAGTGGGCCGTCTCAACTAGAGGGATTTTTTGTTTGTCAGCAACAAGTGCTGAGCATATTTATAGGCAATGTTACAATTTTGTGGTATGAAAGATTTCATTTATGCAGAACTCATCGCTACGTGGGTCAGTGTGCAAGAGCTGTTTACATCTTGTATATAGTGCTGTATATGCATGCATATTTAATGTATATACGCATAGATGTTATTTCACGGTGAGGCTGCCTGCACAAGACACAGAAGCTGACGTGTAGGCTGCGTAGTTTTTTTCTAAAACAGATGCCACAGTTGAACTGTGCAGTAATCCCTGATGGTATAGATAGATCAGTGGAGACAAGACATTGTGCTCTCCTGATAAACTGACTTTCCTGAAACTAGGAATCCACCTACCTAGGGGTAAAATCCTGTCCTCTGACCCCTGTGAAGAACTCTGTTAGCATTTTTGGCAACAAAAGATGACCTATAGCTGAAAATATGTGCAGTAAGTTATGCCAGCTATTTTACAGCAATGTGAAGGATGGTAGGTTTGAGAACATGATCTGCAGTAGCAACCTAAATCTAAAGGGATTTCTATGTAGGTAAGTGGAGAACTGAGATGTAAAAGCACTTGCAGTCTTTTTTTTTTTTTTGCTGTTTAGATTCATTTTTTTCTATTAAAGCTATTTATATTTTTTACAGCCAAGCGGGATCATCGTGGTTGATTGACCTGTCACGTAAGGTGCAGTGCTGAGAGATTCCCGCAGAAGGTTTGCAACTTTTCTTTTACCTGTAACACATAAAAGATTTATGAACTTAAAAAGTGCTACCAAAGTACTGAACTAAAAAAAGGCAATATGATTCTCTTGTGTTCCAAAACACAATGAAAATTTTACAGTAATCGAAGACAATGTATGCTCTTGATACACAGTTCATAAACAATGTATAGCATTCTTGCTAAGATTTTAGTGCCATGGACTTCTAGAACATGTCAGAGGGAGGAAAATTCTTGGACTTGGGTTGAAAACCAGCTGCTTTTTGGTGAAGCTAAGAAGAAACTTTTCCAGAGGTGGATTATTCCATGATTGTCTATGATGGGGGTGTCCTGCATCTCTGATTGAAATAGCTGTCAAGTGAAGTGCGGTGCGTTGTACTGGGTTCTACACAGACAGTACCTGCAAATTGGCAGTGCCAAGCGTGGGCAGGGAAGTTCAAATACACTCAAGCCCATATGAGAATCTTTTTTGCTATGTCAATTTAATAGCAGTATTTCCTTTTGGCAGTTTTACAGCAGAGTTTAAGGTGACAGTTTCGCATTTGTCTTCAGCCTTCAGGATAAAATTCTTTGTAATTATTTTTATGCAATACGTTTATGGGCTGTCTGATATCAGCTGAGACTGATAAGACTTCCAACGTTCACTTTCAAAGTTCATCTGGAACACAGGTAGTGTTTACTGACTCCTGACTCCCTTTTGGAAGAATTTCAATTCCTTAAATTTCCAGCAATCAAAGACACAGAATAGGTGAGATATTTAACCTTTTATTTGAGAAATAAGTAGATGTAGCTTGCATTCTTGTGGAAAGAGTGGACAAATGGGACTTGAATGTATCATCAAGGGCTTAGAAGTAGCAGGCAAATAAGTACTAGCATTATATCCTTTTTATAACTAATTTTCAGTGAGTTCAGTTTTCATATGTGACTTTTCTAGGTGCCTGTACTATCTGTGTTTTTTTTTTCCCCTATAATGTATGTCCTTTTGTACTCATTGTTTCTGCTGATGTGAATTCAGGCATAAATATACACTGACTAAGTATGTGCTGGGTTCCAGGGCATATTCACTAGGGCATAACAACCCGTTCTTACTACACAAGATGGGGCTAAGTGCAACTCAGAGGATGGAAGATTGTGCTTAGGATTTTAGCAAAAACCTGGTTATACTAGAGCTGCCTGAGGGTAGGCTGTGATGTATAAGCAGGCTACTTAACTGCCATGTTTTGTAGCCCGAGGGTTAAAGATGTGGTGCATACTTATGTTTTTAATAACAGCAACAGGAATGTGAAAACAAACCAAAAAAAAGCCAAACAAAAAGGAATAAGTATGAAGTTCAAGAAAGCACAAAGATGATAGATTGTCATTCTAGTTGCAGCAGAGATAGCTCCTAAAATAATTGCAGTTGCTGACGTTTTGTTTGATTTTGATGAAGTGTATCCTGCATGCTTTCTGATTAACATTCCTAGAAAATTAAGCATGTCATTACATTTAGACTGATAGGGCTTTTTTGCTTCTGAAACTGTGTTCTCTGCCCCTTCATGCTTCTGCCTGGCATCTTTAAGAAAGTAACCCTGTGGCTCTCCCTTGTCTCTTCCCCTCTCATAACTTTATGAATTAGTGTGTGAATTTCAGCACATTTGGCCATGGAAGGAAAGGTCTAAAAGGATAAAGTTTCTCTGAGCTTTGTGAAAATGTTTTTAGAGCCCATGCTGAAGGAAGGGCTTTTGGTGGGAGTTATCCCCTCCTGCATGTGTGAAATTCAGAAGGGAGCGTGATGTGGGAGAGCAGGGCTGTTTTAGTTCTGCTGCTCATGTAGCTGCTGAATGTGAACAGTTTACTTGTTGAGGAGCTATGGTTTTTATTCCTTTTAAATACAAGTCAACGGCTTCTCTGTATGCTAAGTAAAACTGCTGTGATCTCTACAGACATTTCAATGTACTTTGTAGTTTGTTTTGAAGGAGTTAATGCACGTATTTCCTGAATTTTGCAACAGATGCTACTTGGGAGTTATTGGAAACAGGTTGAAACTGCTAAGTTAGTTTCTGGGTTTGCAAACACATTTGTCAATTCAATCCAAAGGCCTCTTCTACAGCAAAAACTTGATAGCTTATTCATACTTGTCGTTCACGTGATACATTTCTGGCCTGTTTTGCTCTAGTGGGGATGCACTTGCTAGTGCTATTCCTGACAATGGAAGGAAATAACTATTTATGTGCATGTCATCTTTTTTTCTTGTTTTCATCCTATGGCTTGTTCCTATATAGCTGTACTGATTTAAAGTCATTCCGGTAATCAACAGAGTTTACGACTGGTAGGCCTGGGAGTAACACAGGCCACTGAACTGAGGGCCTGAGGTCCTTGGAGTACTACTTTGCTATTAAATGAGTTGTGGGTTTTAGAGTGTAACAGCTTGAGTAAAGCCTTGCTATAAAATTGGAGACAAAGCAATGGTGATTTTAACTCTACTGTCTGAAGCGAGCTACATCTGGCGGGTGAAACTCAAAAGGGATGCAGATAAGCTTGCTGCTTAAAAATTCTGTGCTAGATGCTGCGGATTAGGACAGCACTGCACTGAGTTCATTTTGAAAGGATGGTTACTGTAGCTGTCATGGATACAACTGTATGGAATGCCTAAAAAACCCTAACACTTTCACTTAATCAGAAAATGGTGAAATATCTCCACTTTCCCCCCCTCTTATCCCTTCCTCCGCTTTATTGGATGGGGTTCTTATTTAACCAAAGAGGTAAGTGTATGTTTTCAGTCTCAATCCAGTCCATCAGTTTTATGATTCTGAAATTCTGCTACGTTTTTGCTTCTTGCCTTTCATAGCTAGGTTCTTGGTGTGGTAGTTGCTTATACAGGGAATTCAATTTGTTTCAACCAGATTAAATCAGCTGTTAGTGCATCTAATTCAAATTTGTCTCTAGACTTATACTGATCAGCTACATGATTCTAATGAGGTATTCTCCTCTATTCTCCACCCAAGCATTTCAGAGGGTTTTGCAAACATGTGGCACCTTTTAATAGCCATAACAGTTTTCTCCCTTTTTGAATGATGTGAGTTGAAAGAATTAAGTACTGTTTCTGAAATAACACAGAAAACCTGTGGTAGAGAACCAAATAACTTTGTTGTCTTAGATGCTAGTCCTATATTACAAAATATTTCTTTTTCTGTATGTTCTTTACTATACCTGATCTCTTATGTAGATAGATGTGAAGTAGCAGTCTTACTTCTAACCAGCCATCAACTCCAAAGGGGTTGCAGTGGTCTCTGAATTGCAAAGAAGCTTCCTAGACCATGGTGGGATATAAGCAAAGGTTTTCCCCCGTCCTCTTCTCATATATTTTCTCTCTCTCTAAGCAGAGTTTCACTTTGAGTTTCAGGTTTGCTTTAACCTCAGGAACTCAAAGCATAACTAAGTGGAAACCACTGAGTTTCTTTTCAAATGTTACATGGCTTTGCTATCAAAGCCAAGTTAGATCTGTTTGTGAATTTGAGATGTATTATGAATAAAGGCATGATGTGTGTCCAATTTGAAGAGGGAATATGCAAAAGACTGGGGAGGAAGACAGGGATCCTGGGGTCTCATTTGTGGAGGTGAGTGTGTAGTGGGAAGATGGGGAAGATCTTGTTTTGGGTAGTCAAAGAGTAGCAGTAAAATTGTTGGATATATGGGTGCATACCAGAGTGTCAACACTTTGTATTGAGAGGTTTGTTTTCCCATATTCTATTGATGTCACTTCTTTTACATACTTCATCTTAGTAGTTAAAATCTGTCGAGCTTAATTAAGGATGGCTGAGGACAGTAGAACATCTCCAGACTATTTATGGTGCACCAAGTTGCTGCCATGATGGTGGGGTAACCAGCAAAAGAATAATAATAATAAAAAAAAATTTACACCTTTTGGTATTGAGTCAGCTTTGGAAAGGAAAGGTAGATCAGATGTATCCTTGTTCTGTCCAACTCTGTGGAATAATTTGAAAAGCTTCATTAAAGGACCTTAGAATGAAATTTTTTTTGGTGAATAGGATCCTGTCTTGGGAGGTGAAAGACCTGGGTAAGTCACTTCACTAGCTTTGCAACTTCATTTCCTCAGCCAGAAAATGGAGGTAATTATTTTTACTCTTATTAGTAGTCTTCCAAGAGCTTTTGATGAAAGGAGTGTTTTGCAGGACTGAGTGACCCATCCACCCATACCTGAGCCTGCTGGGGATACCGTGGGGCTTTCCCGTGGTGGAGTGTAACGAGGGCAGGCCAGAGGTGTGGGGCGGGCAGGCTGGCAACCCCGGCAGCACTTGGCGTCGCATACACTGGGGCCAGCCAGGGGCTGGCAGGAGGTGTGCAATGGGGCTGCAGGTTGCGCTTTGGCTGGCTGACATACTGCATTTACCAGCTGGCATGTAACCCACACAGAGAGCTTGAGGAATCACCTTGCATTTCCCCATGGGACAGAATCTGGGGCACAGCCGAAAGAGGTGTTGGTGGAGAATCTTCTTGCCTGGATCCTGCCCTTGTTCTGAGGAGCAAGGACATGGTCTCTGAGCGTGCCCATGGCCTGCAGTCCCCGGTGATAGCTTCACTAGAGTTTCCCCTTGCAAAATTTCTTGGTTGATTTTGTCGGTGGAGTTTCAGAAAAAAGTCGCATTAATATCTGGGTGGAAGAAGCTGTCTTTTAAAGTCTGCAACTTGAATCAGTCCTACTGGCAAGATTGTCAGACCTGAAGGCTGGTCTTGCTCTCTTGCATTTACCTTTCTTAACTGGGCATGTCTCCTGCTGCTAGCATGGGCACACCATATATATATATATATACACACTGTTCCTTATGTGAGGGGCTGCTCACAAGAGAAAGTATCTACACTTTTCCTTGCTGTTTCAGGGCTTGACTCAAACTATATTAAGACCAATATTTAGATTATGGTTGTTTTTGATGGGCTGTGGATTAAACAGTAAAATTTTCATGAGTTGGATTTCCAAACGTGTGAAGGCATGGAATGATCAGGGTGTAGGAAGGACCATGCCTTGAGATTGGGCCCTAGACTGCCTCCAAAATTTTTCACGCTTTTGCTTTCAATGAATGCTGGCATACATCCAAGACACAGTTTCTGATCAATGTAAACCAGAAAGGACCTTTGTTAGTTATTGAATAAATCTTGATTTGATCATCTTCTCTCCTTTTGAAAAGCAGACCTTGCTTATTTTTAAGAAACTGAGCAATTAAGAGGAACTGAATGTGTTGTAAATTCAACAGTGGCAAATGCTGTCTGTGTTTTCTTAGAAACTGCATACCAGAGTGTCAACACTTTATATTGAGAGGCCTGTTTTCCCTCTAAATTCATGCATGTGCATGTGTAGTTGTGATGCCCTAAAAGACCTGGAAGTTACAGGTTGTGGGCTGCTTTTCCACTTCTCAGTATGGCTGTGTAGCAAATAAATAAGGGATTTTTGTCAGAAATACTGTCTTCAGATCTTGTCAGTTGAACTCAAATCAAGGATTTTGCCAATCACATACTTTGTTAAGGAATTATTGGGCTGGAAGGAGAATCAGCTAACAAGAATCTAGATGGTTCTCTGTGTATTTTTTGTGTCTGAGGATGAAATCACTCATTATGGGTCTAGTACAGTGGGGGACTTTTTATGCTTCTTCTACACCTGAAATCATTACAAAAAATTCTGGCGCATGTTGCAGTATCTAGCTTGTGTATTTATGGTCACAGGTCATCAATGTCACAATTGCACAAAGCATATAAAGGACAGGAAAACGGGCAAGTGGATATCTTTCTTCAGGAAGGGGCTGATTTTTTACCACTAAAAAAATTTTAAATGCCAAAACATCACTTATCTGGATAACCCCTCATTCTCTGTTGATCTGTTTCAGGAGACCTTGCTTGGATGAACTGAGGAGCCTGTGATTTCTCCACTCTCCCTTGCCATCTGGTTTAAAGTTACTTTTTGACTTGTGGCTTTTTGGTGTGAATTTGGTGTGTAGTGTTCGTGCAAGTTTTCCTCTAAGAAGCAAAAACAGTTGCAGTTTTTGCTGCTCCGTCACTTCCATTAACAGCTGTTGCTCTGCATCTTGAGAGAAGGCATCGGAGGAATTTAAAATGGTCTGTTCTTTTGTTGAACCTCAGTTACCATGGGCTTTTTGTTTGTTTGGCCCAAGACTGTCATGAAGATTCATAATTTGGAGGAATTGCTGCCAACTTTTTCTTTGGGTCGTTCTTTAGTAGAGAGAGAGCGATCTAGGTATATTGCATGATCTTGCTTTTCCTCCACATAATCAGATGTATTATGGTTTGTTGGGAGGGAAAGTTCTTTTCATGAAATCATTTTATAATGATTTCTCTTTTGGTTTTCATGGGTAGCAGAAAAGAAAGGATAAAAAATTCCTAGCTTGATGACTGTCATGTTTTTATAAATGCCTGTGTCTATGTATGTTGGAAAAGGATTTGTCTCCATGCTCGATTCTTCTCTTTAAAGATTCAGATTAACCCTAAAAGTGTTTACTCAGATGTGATGAATTACAAGTGGATGAAATTACATTGTTGTCAGACTGACTCGTGGTCCTGCTTCCCTCCCCCAGTTGAAGACATTGACCTTCATCTTTGAAGAGGTTGCTCACTCAAAGACCTGGGTTTTACACAGATGACATATCTGCCTTGTTAGAGATCTAGAGGATTTTGATAGCTGGGGTTTGAGATGATAATGAAGGATAAGAGGGGAAAAAAAGGGCGGGGGTAGGACAGCTGAAGGGAAGGAAGAGCAGTACCTATCTCTCTGACTTATGTCAAACTTCTTGCTAAAAAAGACATGCAAGGTCATTAAGTAAGATGAGGAGAGTGGGGAATGTTTTAGAATATATCAGCTGGCAAGCAGTTTGAAATGCTCTGATGCCACGTAAAGCATTGCCCCAGCAACTGGAGCGTGTGGCAGTGAGAGATTGTCTTGGTGTGGGTGTATCTCTTACGCAGTCGCTGCACTTTAGTCTCCAGGTCTTTGTGCCTTTTATAATCAATGGGGAGGGACAGTGTTGCTTGGTGGCTAGAACGTGCTGCACCCTGCTGTCTCACTTCACTCTGTATAAAAGGGGAAAAATAACAATTGCTGCTCTGTAAAGCTTTTTCTAGTTCTGTGGTTGATAAATGATTATGATTATTAGAAGTAGGTTTTATTTTGTAGTCTTCTAAAACTTTAATCTTAGGGAGACGAGGATGTAGATGTGAGGCAGTTTAGACTGAAGGCCTCCAGAAGGACAATATCTGTTTCTGAATATTTCAGCATAATTCTATGAGAGTTCCCATGGCAAGCTGAAGAGGAAAACTGTTCCTTGCTGTACTCAGCATTTTGCTAAATACTGTTCATTCCCAATAGCTAAAAAAGCCTGAATACTATGAGGGTTTCTTACTACCCTATAACTATGTTAATGCCTTTCTTGCCACAAGGGTAATTTCTCTCAGTAAAAAGCCAAAAAAATGCACACTGCAGAATGGACACCACGGACATTGCCAACAAAATGCTAACGTAACTTCCCTGTGAAAATGAAGAGGTATTTACAAGGCTGCCTTGCTTTGGGGAAATTTTTCAGTGGAAATTAGTTGCTGTGAAAGGAAAATCTGGTCTTATGGAAGTGTTTAGTTGGGTTTGGGTGCTTTGTGGTACCTTCAGGTGTGCAAGATCTGCAAACTACTTGTGCCAAAAGTCTGTTTTCTAGTAAATGCTCTGCTGCTTCAAGGTTTACAAAACTCTGAAAATAGTTTAAATAGGCTGTGGGCATGGGGAGAGGATGGTCCTCACAGACTTTGGCATTTCCAGTTCTGATAACGTGAGGGTCAGTTATGTTTGGATACCATTTGGTGGCTGGCCTTCCTTCAGAGTAACGGTTTGCTGTGCCTGTCATTTAACGTTACTGGTTTAGATATAATATAGGAGAGATTTGTGTCTTTGAATCCTGAAGAAATGAAAATAAGACTCTGAATCTGGTCCTAAAGCTGAAGATCTTGTCTTAAATTCTGTATGAGAACCTAAAATAAGGGTGACTTGACAGTAACACAGGATTGCAGACTGGGGCTAGGGGAAGAAGGGGGAAAAGGAGTGTCTTATCCACTCTTCACAGACCAGAGCTTGTTATTATCTGTCTGGGTGACTTTAACAGAGATTAAGGAAAACAACGTGTATGTTTCTGTGAGCAGAAATAAGCACATTCCCTTGATAAGAAGCTTCAGGAAATTTGTCATGGGGCCCTGTGTAATGCCACAATTCTGCTGCTGTAATCAGTCTTGTAAATCCATAGCCCAAGCTCAGGAGAGACCTTCCTCGTTGTGGCGTTTTACCGCTTGCATAGAACTGGCAAAAGAATTTCCTACACAAACTCTAAATATATATATATGTTAAGGCACAGAAGTTGTTCTCTCAATTTACATTTCTGAATTTAAGCTTTCCCCTTGCAACTTAATCTAACTCAAATTAATATAAATGCAGCTTTGTAAAATTATTTCATTGCTGGGGAGAAAGACATTTGTATGCACTTATGGCATCTGGAATAATGATAGGAGGAGGTTTGTGGGCTCGCACAGTCATCTTAACCACCGCTTTCTAGCCCTGTTAAATGCCTACAACTGATCTAAAGTAACACTTATATTGCATGTTATAGATCTGAAATATATATGCTGTTTTCCCTGTGTAGAAATTGTTAAGCTAGAATTTTTACTGCACTGCTGGGAGAAGTGAGTTGTCACTCCTTCAGCCTTTCATGCTGTCAGCTTTGGAATTTGTAGATGACAAACATTGGCACAAGCACTTTTTTTGCAACAGAAACATCCGCTATGCTTATGCTTTGCCTCCTGGACACCTTTTGGTATGTTGTGAGAAAAGCCTGCCCTTGGCTCTCCAAGGTGCTGTAGCGTTTTTCCTCTGATGATTTCTGATGTGGTTACAATTGCCAGTAGAGAAACTGCTGGCAGATTGAAAATGTGTGGGCAACGTCAAATGAACTGTTATTTCTAAATGCACACAGAAGACCCTGATGATTTGGCTGTATTAGCTTACTTTTATTCTTAATTTCTAAAAGTTATGACTTTATTTTTCTTTTAAATTGGAACAGAGCAACCACAGAATCAACATATTGCTGCACTTTCAAGCAACAACAGTCAAGGCTAAGCTCATGTCATGAAAGACTGCCTGGGCTTTGTCATCTCTAAAGACAGCCAGGAGTTGTCTAAAGTCAGAAAAAAGTTGCACTTGTAGCCATGTTCCAGTTCCACAAAAATCTGTGCAAACTGTATTTAGCTTGTGGGGGAATAACAGCTGTATGAATTTCTTGAATACCACCAAGAATGATAGTACTGCATGTTTCAGTGCCTAAAAAATGAGGGCTTTTTTCTTTGTGTTTCCTCCTTTTAACTTCCTTGGTGGCAGGGCACCTGGTGCCCGTGGCACAGCATGGGCTTGTGAGGGCTTCATGGTGGTCGATCAGAACCTGACAAGGCCATGAGGAGGTGGGATAGCAAAGTGAGCTCAGCATGAAATGGGGCTGACTGGGTGGGAAGAGAGCTGTTCTCTTACATGTAGAAGAGTTAATTATGGTTTGGGGAGTGGAAAGAGTTTTCTGAAGATGAGCACCCGTCAAATTAGAAGCACTGTCCAGATACACAACATTTCTTTGGCTGATCATTTCTCTTTTCACCTCATGGTGAAGATGTAATGGAAAAGAGAAGATTTTGCTTGACATCTTTCATGTGCAGTTGTTACACAACTTTTTTGTTTGGTTGGTTTTTTTCCTCCCCTCTCCTTTCTTCCACATCTCCATTCTCCAAACTGCCAACTACATCTACTGCTTGTATTTGTCTGAAGTGGGAAGCTTTGCCAAAGTTTTTTTGTGGTTTTTATCCAAGCTAACATTCTATTTCTGTGGTTTACTTGGGGCTACATATTCATCTATACGGAGATGATGATCAGAGTGGAAAATACGGGCATTTTGTATTTGGCCTAGCAATTACTTCTTGTTCTGTAGAAAACAAAACAAACATAGAAGTCCTGCTTACTCTGAAAATATCTGGTTGTCAGACCTTTTTTGCAGAAGCTCCCCATTGTATCCTCTTTGTAATGGACTGATAATGAGTGGGTTTATTCCCTTGCACAACACTTCTCAAAAAAAAAAAAAGCATTGTGTTTGTCTGTTCATCTTTTCTTCCACTGTTCATCTTTTGTTCCTTTATGGTGAAATAGTTTTCTTTTCTCATTTTCAAGTTTCTGCTATTTTATACAGGCTGAATGGCTAACTGTATTTAAAGGTATTTGTAAAGTGCCTTTGGCGGAAGGGTTTAGGCACCTCTGTTCTTGCATCTCTGCTAACTGAAATGGAAAGAAAGACCATGCTTGTATTTCTGGCTGTCTGTGTTGGGCCCTTATTTAAGGGGCAAGATGGGAAAGAGGGCTGCTGTTGAAGAACTCCAGAAGATTTGCCCAAATTTGCTGTTTATGGGACAGGATATTTTCACCCCTCCCTTCTCTGTCTTGCTCTTTTCCTTTCTCTTTGGTTTGCAGGACTGCTTCAATTCCTTCATCGTCTTGCAATGCGTGTCGATGTCACAACCTGATGCTGTGGGGAACTGCTTGTCCAAGGCTGCCTCTTTGTTTTTGCTGCAGGCTGAGTCCTTGGGTTTGAAGACTCGTTGACATCACTGAGATTGACTCTTGAACCTTCAAGAGAAGAGAATTTCTGACAGTCCTGCTCCATTCCACCTGACCCTATGACTGGAGGGTTCACCGTAGCTCCGTCCTTTGCTCTCCAGTTCCACAAGATGGGTTCATTCAGAAGGCCCCGACCTCGCTTCATGAGCTCCCCAGTCCTCAGTGACCTGCCACGGTTCCAGGCAGCCCGGCAGGCTCTGCAGCTCAGCTCCAACTCTGCCTGGAACAGGTGAGCAGGACCCATCCGGGCTGAGCTCTTGCCCTGCAGCAGCCACACAATAAGGGCTGTGCATGTCTGATCTTTGTGCTTCAGACCGTTTATGGCTAAGCTTATTTGTTTATAACTTGAATGAATTTTTGGCATGCCCAAGCTTTGCCAGCATTGAAAGCCTCCATGGAGGTGAAAAAATTAGACCTAGTAGTGTCCAGCCTTGGTTTTGGCCAGTGTTGTTCAGAGGTACTGTCTTGAAGTAAAACAGAATTGCTCTTTGTTAACAGTTGCATCTTGCAAGTACCATTTAGGAAAATGCATTCCTAGTACTGTAATAAAGGCCAGTTTCTTAATCCGCAACAGACATTATTTGCATATTATGAAGCTTTTACCACAGTCAAGTTCCTCTGACAACTGCTAAGCTTGTGGCTTCTACCAGCATTTCCTATTGACAGCCAAATCCTGTCTGCAGTGAGTGTCATGCAGCAATGGCAACTGGAAAAACAGTGTGTAGGGTGAAGAGTGAGATGTCCTGATCTGATCTGATGGTCTGCTACTACCAAAAGTGGGTGCTCTCACCTTCCCTTCTGCCACCTTGCACCAGCTCTGCACTCCGCAGACCCCTTTCTCTTGCTGACCTAGCTCAGTTTACTAATGTCACACAAAAATAGCCCAGCAGAAACGTGGCAGTTTTGTGCCAGGATAGTGAGCTGAGGTCTGTGAAGTGTGAAAATGCCGTAACTGGCCCACGGAGGGGAATGCCTGTTAAGGGAATGATACCTCCTCTTGTTAGCCATAGCAAGCCTTTAGACCTGCTAAAACATCTTGTGTGCTGTCACTTTATGATTTCCTCTGTGTGGGTGAGAGAAGTATGAGTTAGACAATCCTCCAACTGCGTCTTACAAGCAGTAACAGGGCTTAAAGTTGGGTCTGACTGAGGTGATGCTGACTGCATAATGTCTTCCAGCACAGCCAGGGTCCTGCCAGGTTGGGTGGTTCCTGCTGGCATCACTGGATAATGCAGTGTGTTGTGTTTGGCAGATATTGCCAAAAATCTGTGTCTCCTCATAGCAACTAGCCTGCAGCACACAGCAGAGATCCCCTAAACAATTGTGTTAAAGATATATCTGGTGTGAATGTGTTCTTTGTGAACAGTGTCCCTGTAATGATTTTCCCTTGCTTACTCTAGGCACAACTTGAGGTTGGTTCTGCTCTGTCTCCCATGAGAGATGTAGGTAAATAAGTGTGGTGATTTCCAGGGGAGAAAGAGTGGAAGCATTTAAGTGCAATTAACCTCTCTACCCCATTATAACCACTCAGCTTTTGGCAGCTAGCTCACATTGCGCTCTGTGTTAAATCATACTAGTGGCTGTTATTTATGGATGTTGTGCTGTCTCATTTCTTTTTTGGCAGTGTTCAAACAGCAGTGATAAATGTGTTCAAAGGGGGAGGCCTGCAGAGCAATGAACTTTACACCCTCAATGAAAATATCAGGTAGGTTGCTGAAATGCGTGAAAAGGGATTTTTGTTGCTGCTTGTTTGGTGTTTGCTTGGTTTTGTTCCCCTACAGAACTGCAGTTAGAGGATATTGATGGGAGGAGCAGGGCTTGAAGCAAACTTAAGCACAGCTTTGGGGTTTCAGTCTAACTTACTTCTTTTTTACTATTGGGTGGAGTGAATGGCATGGGGCACTTGGATAATGTTTCTCTGACTTGTGTGGATGTGTAGCTTTGACAAGGACAGGATGTGTCTTGACTTGGATTGTAAGGATTTTGTCCCTTCCTAGGGAGTTTACCTCTTCTGGCTGTTTTTTACACATTTTGATCAGGGCATTTGTAATGGTAGTAACATCTCTTTTCTAAACCCAAGCTTCTCAGAACCATGGAGTGTTAAAAATGAAAGCAAAAGACAGCATTTCATTTAAAAGCTTAATCTTCACATGATAATTCCGGAGCAAGAAATGAAAATATGAACCCTGAAGATAAAACACCTAAAAGCCTAACAAACGTTTTCTAACACTGATACTAGTGATGATTAAAAGTATCATTTTTTTAAAAGCAGGTTTCATGATTATCTGTGGTTTCATTTTGATTATTTGGAAAGTTTGGTTAGCAATAGATAGGACTGTAGAGTAGATAAAGAACAATGTATTCTTGCCTTGGTTCCAAGTGCTGCTAAGAGGAGTATTGTCAGAGCTCATGGATGTAGTTCTTCCTCCCTCCCTCTTTCCCACTACATCCAAATTCATTCATCATGAATGCTGTCCTGTAGGTCTCCGCTTCTCCTTTTATATGCTATTACACTTTTCCTGAGCGCCAAGATTCAAATAGAAATTTGGGCTAAGCATGTACTAAACAGCAGTCTAAACTACCCCTTTCCCTACTTTCAAAATAAATGCAGCTTGCAGAGCACGAGACTCTGTACTACTTGGTCTGGTCCCAAAGGTGAAAGTTTAATACAATTCTTTTTGAGAGCTGAGTGTCTCATGCTTTTCATGTATTTTAGTGTGCTCAGGTCAGAAGTCTTCAAGTTGGGTTTAAGTACTTGGAGCAGTCTTAATTCTCCATGGGATGAGTATTTCTGTATGTGAAAAGAAAAACATATGTCGTAAGACTTTGGAAATATCCTAACCCACAGCCTGTTGGCAGACTCGGGGACTGGCTTTGGGTTTTGTTGACTTGTCTGCCAGGCTGTTGCCCACTGTGGTGGCTGCAACCTGCTTTCCTTCCCCAGTGCAAGCAGATGCTCCTTCCCAGCCTTGTGGGGAGGCAGGACACCGGGCAGAATAGCTGTTTTGACTGGGCTTGGCCCCAGTGGCTGGACCATTCTCTCTTCATGTTGGTTAGTGAAGTGGATCTAGACTGTCGAGAGCCAGACGAAGAACAGGAAATTCTTTGTGAACTGTGTATGCTTTGTAAGCAGTGCTGATGGTGGCAGGGGAAATGCCCTCTTCCACGGACAGGCACTCCCAGGCAGCACTTGGAAGCACTCACCTTGAAATACATGATTAATGTTCCTGCAGGTGCCCTGAGCACTGGTTACATCTCCAAATGTCATTCTCTAAATAGACCATTTTAATGCTCAAGTAGCTCATTAATGTCCATCTAAGGAGCAAAGGACATGCATCTCCCTGTATGTTTTTATGCACACCTGAAACCTCTCAACTGTGACTTTGGATGTAGCTCCAACACAATGTTAGCCCTCTGCGCACGAGGTGAATCTCTAGCATGACACTGGGCAAAAAGCCAGACCTGTCAGATGGCCAACTCTTTTGTGCCATTAGGTTGAACTGGTGCGTTTTCCTTGTTTGTAGTTCTCCATTCTGCTCCTTGGTGGAAGTCAGCAAATGCAGTGCTTTAAGAGATTCACAGATTCTCCACAGTGCTTAGTTATTTGACAGTGGGAAATGCAGGAGCGTTTTGAAGTAGGATAGTAATGACAGGGCCAGGAGACAAGCAGGTGGCAATGTTTTGCTCTGGGTTGCTGCCACCAAGTTTTTATCTTGCTGTGATTTGATATCATCTAACTGGATATTATTTTTTTTTTACTGCTGTGAAAGTCAGTTGTCACAGCAAGAGGAAATGTAATAAATGCCATTGGGAGATGGCATTTCAGGAAGCAGGAGGTGACCTGGCTGTGATTAGGAGGAGACCCCTGCCTTGGGTTCTCTTTAAGGTGCAGGCCTCCAGTTGCTGATCTACCTGTGTGAGGCAAAGTCCTCCCTTGGGCTTCTCAATCAGCTGGTGGAGAGCCCCCTGGATTATGGTCTTAACATCTGGATTATGCCCTCTTTCACATCTTTATCAATGACCTGGACGAGGGGATCGAGTGCACCCTCAGTAAGTTCACAGATGACACTAAGCTAGGCGGGAGTGTTGATCTGCTTGAGGGTAGGATGGCTCTACAGAGGGATCTGGATAGGCTGGACCGATGGGCNCCTGGGTGTGTTGGTGGACAGCCAGCTGAATATGAGCCAGCAGTGTGCCCAGGTGGCCAAGACGGCCAACAGCATCCTGGCCTGTATCAGGAATAGCGTGGTGAGCAGGACTCGGGAAGTGATCACCCCCCTGTACTCGGCACTGGTGAGGCCCCACCTTGAGTACTGTGTTCAGTTTTGGGCCCCTCACTACAAGAAGGACATTGAGGTGCTGGAGCATGTCCAGAGAAGGGCAACAAAGCTGGTGAGGGGTCTGGGGGACAAGTCTTAGGAGGAACGGCTGAGGGAACTGGGGCTGGTTAGCCTGGAGAAGAGGAGGCTGAGGGGAGACCTTATCACTCTCTACAAGTACCTGAAAGGAGGTTGTAGAGAGGTGGGGACTGACCTCTTCTCCCTAGTGACAAGTGATAGGACGAGAGGAAATGGGTTCAAGTTAAGCCAGGTGAGGTTTAGATTGGATATTAGGAAAACATTTTTCACTGAAAGTGTTATCCAACATTGGAATAGGCTGCCCAGGGAGGCGGTGGATTCGCCATGCCTGGAGTTGTTTAAAAAAAGGGTAGACGTGGTACTTGGGGATATGGTTTAGAAGTGGTTTTGTCAGATTAGGTTAATGGTTGGACTTGATGATCTTAAAGGTCCCTTCCAACCTTAATGATTCTGTGATTCTATTCTATGATTCTACACTGAAGCCAGTGGAAGAGCTTCTGGGAAATTGGCCCTCAAAGACTTATCTGGTTTACCCGTCTCATAGAAATAGAACTGTGCTTTGAGATGGGTGGGGTGAATATAACCGCTCTGAGAAAGAGTAAAAGCACATTGGCATGCAAATAAATGTAGAAGTGTTACAAAATGGTTAGGGAGGAAGGTTGCTGTCAAAATCAACTTTCAGCAAAGATTAGGAAAAAGTGGTGTGGTTTGTTAGTAAGAAACCAGCCTGAGAACTGGATGGTCCTTGATTCAAATGCCATTTTTGAGCACTCTTGGTTATACTTCATGTTAGTGAAAAGCAAAACTCTTAGAACAGAAAAAAAATGCAATGTTTTGCATTGGAAAGTGTTGAGTGCCTTTTAAATTTTAGGCAGAATTTACTGCTACAGAATTTATGCTTACGGTCACTGAAAGCTGAAAGTGCACATGCTCTGAACTTTGAGAGCTGGATTTTTCTAATGCTTCTTCTGATATAAAACAATGCCAATTTTTATATCGGAGTTTTGAAGTATAAATATGTATTAGAATTTAAAACTTTTATCACAGCCTGTATACCTCTTGTTAAATTTCTAGAATTTCTTTCTTGAAAAATGTCTTTTTTTTTTCTTTCAAACACAGTAGTCATGGGGAAGCTGCAGCTTCTGCTTGTGTGTTTACTTCATTGCTCCTCTCCTTATCCTCCCACCTTCTACTTCCAAGAGAAAAGGAAGTACAGCACTAGAGAGATATGCTATTTTCAGTGAAGTGAAAGACATCTTTTTTTAAACAAAAAGCAGAAAAAAAAAGATGAATTTCAAACTAAGTAACTTTAAATTGTCTCCCCAGCTTTCTGTTCATTCAGGGGGGGTAAATGCTTTTTTGCTTGTTCTATGTGTATGGCTTATAGAGGGCTTCAGGGAAACTGTTTCATTCCTTCATAATTTGAGAATAACCTTTGTGGGCATTTATAGAATATATACCTAAATGTAAAAGAAATCTAACTGTGGCCAAATGACACGTTCACATATACTCATGTTTCTTTGGTGTGACTGGTAGTAAAGTGCAGATATACCTGTAATAAATGACCAGCAATGGCTGTTACTTCATGGCTGTATTCCTTCTGTCTACAGACGGCTGCTGAAGAGTGAACTTGGATCCTTCATCACAGACTACTTTCAGGTATTACATTATTTGCTTGCTTTATTTTGAGGTTTACTCTCTTCAGCTTTTTAGCCCATGAAAAAATTAGGACCCCTTTTCACATGCATGTAGCCTAGAAGTTTCATTTTTGTTTTGCTACAGAAGATGATGGAGGTACTGGACTTTTTTAATGTGGGCCATATAACCTTGGGAGGAATCATATTTATGGGTGTATGTGCTAAACTAAGGGTAATCTTTGCGCTTAAGAAATTATGCTTGTAGCCTGCCAAGGCCAAGAAGGAATTCACCTGAACTTTTTAAATAAGATTGGATACCTTGTCATAGTTTTTTTCACCCTATTTCTCTAGTATAGAGAGTTCAGGAGTAGGTTTTCTACAACAGGCACCAGCAAAGAGGAAGAGAAAAGATAACGGCTGTCTGTTTTAGTGGGGGGCAGAGAAGGAAGTCTGTATCAGCAGGAAATCAACCTGGGTACTGTTTGCCTTTTAGTCCCACAAATATAAATGCAAACTATGAAAAAGCAAAAGACAAAGGATGAGGGAAGGCCTGATCAATCACAAATACGAATAAGTGATACTGCCTTTTACTGTTACTGTCCAGATAGACAGAGGTTCAAATGTAACCACATGAAAGTATGTTGGGTGATTTTGAGAGAGCACCGATGGCTTTCAGTGTTGTAAGTTGTTCAGTGTAGTGTTGATTAAAAAAAGGAGGCAGCTGCCAAAACCAAGAGGGTTTTCTTGCCTTTGAGAGAGAGAGTGCGGGTGGGGGGGGAATTTTAGTACTTTCTGAAGTGGCTGACGTTGCTGCATACTGTGCTAACAGCTTAGAAAGGGGGGAAAAAAAGATTAGTGTTGTTTCCTATCAGTATTAGATTAAATGACTTAAAAAAAATCCCCCATGCTGTACTATCAAGTGAGAAGCAAACTCCTGCCCCAGGGGTAGTTATGTTTCACTTCTTTAGGCACTATTTGCACAAGTCATTTACTGGAAAAAGGTGGCTGCTGGGACATTTCCTAGACCGTGTGAGGGGTCTGGTGGCAGCTGGCAGAAAGGCTGCCAGCCATGCCTGGCTTAAGTGGAAATCTGCTACAGCTCCTGTTAATTTAAAAACAGGCAAACAAAAGTTTGCAACTAAATATATGTGACAAATTGAAATTTGAAAGGTCTTTATCAGGTATCCAGGTACTACAGTGTTAGACATGGTATGCAAGGCTGGAATATCAGAAAATGTCCAGGGGCAACTTCATGCACCCGTAAGCCTGAACAGAGCATGGAGCTGAGCTTGGTCCCGAGGGATGTGAGGTGCTGATGTATGACTGTTATCTGGTTTTGAAAATTCAGAGTGTACTGAAAGAGGCCTGGGTGGGTTCCAGTGCTGAGTAAGGCACAGCTGCATCTTGTTGCTGCGCAAGAAGAGCTGACGACTGCTGAGGATCGGATGCCTCCCAGTGCTGGGGTTTGGATGTGGTGTTCTCTTCCTCCAGACTGTAAACCTGAAGCCTGTCACAGTCACACTGGGGCCAGTGGTATTAGCTGAGACTCCTTAGATCTCTTAGCAGTAGAGCTGTCGACTGAAGAGACTTCTTAGACTACAGCCTGCTCACTGCTGGAGGCTGGATATCTGTGTTGCATCCCTCTTAGCAAGTCGAAGGCATCTGATCATGTCCTGGGAGAAGGATCTGATCACCAACACTGTTTCCTGCAAAAGCAGGAGCAAAAACTGTGCTCTGTCACCCTAATGGCAATGTAGGTACTCAGCACTGCACTATGGCCGAGAGAGTGGTGGCCTTTGCCTCGGAAAGCATGCAGTGCAAGGGCTTAGGTGTGCTCGCTTCTGAGTTCGTTTTTCTGTCAGTCTGTCTGTTCACACTTGTGCAAATACCTCAGCGTATGTGTACCAGTTCATCTGCAGCTGCTGTTCTCCCACTGAAGCCACTGGGACTCAAATTTAATTTCTGGGATTTTTTTTGGTCAATGTTAAAAAGAATCCATTAGAGGGCATCCATCAGACTTAGCCTGATGTAAAACTCTTGGTGCTAGCAAGCCATAAGACAAACTGTGAGATAAAAGTTATTGTAGGAAATAAGCCTTTTTCCCCACTAAGATGCAGACTTATTTCTGATTCTAGACTGAGAGTACATGGCAGTAATAAAAGTTACTACTCCCTCCTGAATGTCCTTACTCAAAAATCCTCCAGCTGTGGAGTGGGGAAGGACCATTCATATGCCAAAGAAGGGCTGACAACATTAATTCATTTGTCTGTGGTTCAGTTTCACTGCTGATGCCAGCTGATTTACGGCAATACTGCTCCCACCAAAATAAGCAGAGTTGAATCAGGCTGCTTGTTTGGCTGAAAAATAACTTTTAAAGAAAAAAAATTGTGGAAAAAATAAAAAATAAAGTTTTCAACTACTTCCTTTGACTTGCTGTTCTCATCACCTCTGACATGGGGGAAGTAATGAGGACAGCTCACCAGGATGAGGAGTCGAGTGGAAGTGCATCTGTTGGCAGCAACTTTCTCCTACATCTGTTAAAGCCGCTGAAAAGCTATCCCGAGAACTGAGTTTACCGTTCTCTTAGATTGAAACGGACCCTGAAGGATCTGCTCTTATGTGTAACAAAGGATCTGCTCTCAAGTGTAACCAGGCAGTTTTAAATACTATACCAGCAACTAACTGCATCATGTAATATTTAGAAGTGGTAAACTGACTTCAGTGCTTTCCATTTCTTATGCCACGGCACTTCTAAAAGGCATTACTAAGATAATTCTTAAATTTTCCATTGTTTTAAGAGTTCTGGCTCTTACATTACATATATTTTATACACACACACACACACACAATTTTTCTAAGCACTGACTATTTAAGACTAAAATGGAGTAGAGCTTTTATAGTGAGACAAATCTACCTTTGTGATCAACTTGACTTGATTACTCACAAGTCTTTTTCACCGACACTCATGCAAATTACCTGTTTTTAACTCCTGAAGTTGCTAAAGGAATGTTTAGGAAACGGATGGGGTTTAGGCAGTCTTTCTCTGCTACCAAATCATCATCATACCAGAGTTATTGAGTCTGGTTTGTATTTGAAAAAGAAACTTAATTCCTGGAAGGGTTTCAGTGGGAACTCAGATGTTTCATTCTGAAGGAGATTTGTGTTTGTAAATCTGCTGCTTTAGCAACCCTATTATATATACAAGCCATCTTCTTGGATCGGCTCTTGTAATATTTGTTGCAGATCTGCCTTAAAGCAGTGCTTCATGCTTCAGGTTTTCCAGTACTGACTTTCTGGCTTTGCCCATGAACTGCTCTGGTAGTTTCCTGCTGCTGAAAAGGGGCAGTTTGTGCCCTCTGCTCAGTAACCCAGCAGGGCTCCATCTGCTCTCGCTGCTGGGTTATTTCTCTGGTGGTCAGCTGAACTGCAACTATGACCATGGAAGGTAAGAGGTTGGGATTTGGAGGAACAGGGTGTATTGGTGATTGGGACTTCCCTGGGGCAGCTGTAAGATTTTTCGGATAAGCTCCCTTCATTTTCATGCTGTCTGACCTTTGTGGTTGTGGAGAAAATTTTTGAAATATAAAACTAGTGAGTGTTGATAAATTGATGCATTATCTTCCTGATTCTGCAAACAACCTGAAACAAAACCTTTGGAAAGTATGAGCTGTTTCTTTTCACTCTCTGGGGGCTTGTTAATCTTGAAACTCAGGGGGGAAAATGGAAATGCTAGCTATTTCACAGCTAACCACTTTAGCAGAACTGCCAAGTTTATGCATATTAACCCCAAACTGTCTCTTCCTGAGGCGGAGACACCCGATCCCTTCCCAGGCACTGTATCCTCTCCCAGCACCCACAGGCTGCAAATGCAGAAAGTCAGATGCCCAGACTTGATGCCTCTCCAGCCTGATGTCCACTGCCTGCACTGGCAGAGCTGGTAGGTGAGGGATGGTGAGTGGACTGCATTTCCTCATTTAATCCAATGAGAGCATTGATGTCTTAAAACCAGAAGTGAAGCTGTTACACAATTTCCAACCCGCTGCAGTGGAGAGCCATGGGAGGCAACAAGTCCTGACTCAGAATTAGACCCAGCTTTCTGTGTGCATGCAAAACCATAGAAACCACAACATGAGAGCACCAATGTTGCTGGGGAGTTGAGCAAAGTCAAAATAGCACAGTGATAATGGATAGCTGTAAAAGTAAGCATCAGCAGTGATGAGGCAAGACTGGATCCAAGCCAAAACTGATTTTGTCCTCTTCTGTTAGAGCAGTCAGAAGTGGGACTGGTGAACCTTCTTGCGGTCAGAGTCCCTCTTGCTGTATGTTAGCCAGCTGTGCAATGCAGCTGCAGTGGTAGGGGCAATGTGCGCTCCTTGCTCTACTGTGGCACCATAAAGCTTTTGCTTAAGTCCCCTGCTGCATGTCTTTCTGGGGTTCCAGCCTATCCAGCATCTCTCATGATTCTTGCAGCCTTTGAAAGGCTGCTTTGTAAAGCCATGCTAATAGCAGAAAATGTCTTCTGTCCTTCTCTCCTGCTTAGTCAAAGAAAAAAACCTGGTGCGTGTGACATTCCTTTCCTTGGCACCAGGTTTCTACTTCCACTTCCTGCTTCGTAGCAAGGCAAGGAAATTGTGTAGGTTGTTGGAGTGATGGTTATTGCTGGATAAAGGCAGCGCTAGCTCTTGTCTGGCCCGGTGCTGTCTCGTGCCTGCTGCCAGGGACTGCAGCAGCTCAGCCACCACACAAGGGGAGAGAATTCACACTTGTGTGATTTGCAGAGCTCAACCGTATGTCTGCAATACTCTTTTGGGTCAAGCTGGTCTTTATTATTGTATTTCCTCGCTGGCTGGGAACCCCTGTTGATGCAGGTCAGCTAATTATTTCTGCTTCATCTGGCACTTTCTAGTGCAGAGCTTTCATGGAGCAGCTCCAGAGACTCCATAGCAACTGCCCAGCTTCATTATCTCAGATGGGGTCACCCGGCAGCTCAGCTCTGTTACTGTGAGCCAAGCAGAGGACCTAGTCCTGGGTGGCAGCAGCAGCCGGGACACTTGCTTTCAGGCCCTGTGTGCATCGGCTGCATAGACATGCGTGATTCACTTGAAATGGTGCCCAGCTGCTATCACTGAAAGCATAGCCTGGGTTGGTGTGCCGTGCCCTGGCTAAGCAGGGCTCCCACTTGGAGTGGTGACTCAGCAGTGCAGAGCCGGGGGCCCGGTTGCCGGATTTTCCCACAGCTGCTGCCTCACTGTTGCGTTGTGGTCTAGATCAGAGTAGTACTGTCTACTCGGTCTGCCTGGTCTTCCCTCCTTCTTATTCTCCCTGCCTCACTTTTTCTCTTTAAGTGGGCTTTCTTTTTTACCTGTTTTGAACAAAGCTGTTTCCAGAAGAGTCGTTTTAGGATGTTATTTCATATTTGTCTTGCAATTTATTCTCTCTGCAGGATCGAAATGGTCTCTCTGCTTATGTTACTATTTCCCCTCTTTCTAGAGAAAAAATAAAGGATGGGGGGGGGAATGGTCCAGGTATGAGATGCTGCAGCTCACACAGATTTGCATTTTGTGAAACACTGCCAAGAAGTAGGTAGGTGTTTGTGTGCAACTGGCAATAACTTTGTAGAAAACACTTGCCAAGTAAGTTTGGGTGATGCTTTCTTTTCTCAAATTAACATCAGTTTATCCAAGAAACAGTGGCTATGTGCTTGCAGACCCTGTAAAATTGTGATTTAACACTAGAACACAAAGCCTCACTTGGCTAGGAGAGGGGGCTGCATTTAAGAAATGCTGTAAATGTGTAGAAGAATAACTGATTTTTTCACCCAGAAAAATGGGGTCAATTATTTTGAGTTTGCTTTGGATCAGTTTACTCCTGTTCCAAGCTTATGTTTCTGTTTGATGAACTGGTATTAATCTGTTAATTTTAATGTGGCTTTTTAAAGGCATACTGGCCATGTTTGGCTTGGAGACATGAAAGAAAACCAAAATTTGTCTGTAATTAAATGGGTGTTCATGTAAACTCCGCCCCCCCAAGAGCAGTGGCTTATTGGGAAATAGTAATATTGTTTGATGAGCATAAGAATTCCTTTGTGCCTTGCTACACTGCAGGACATGGCTTTCAGACGAGATGTGAAGTTGCCTGTGATGGGTTGAGCCTCCTTGATGTTTTCTGTGGAGCTGCTGCCAGAACTACTTAGCTGCTTTTCACCAGCCTTCTGCTTGAATGTACCACCCACAGCAGAGCAAGCTGTGCTAGTGGCAGGGCTATCGCCCCAAAATCCTTTCTGTTGGTTCTGCCTGGAGGCCATCACTGCAACCATGCAGTTGGCAGAGTGCTCCCGACAGGCAACGCCTGCTTTGCCTCTGGCAAAGACAGATGGATGCTGTTTTGCCCAGAGCGTAGCAGAAGCCCACACAGGAAGGGCCTCCGTGGCCCCCATTGGGGATAACCAGCTGCTGACAAGGTGGAGGGAGGGAGAAGGTGCCCGGTACTGCTGGAACTGCTGTTTTGAGAGAGGAGCCCTGGCTGTTGAGTCTGGGACAGCTTGCACCTCCAATCATTGTGCTGGGGGAACTGGAATTGCTCCTCTGGGTATGGATGGAGAAACTCACCTCGATTTCTCTAGCAGTGGAGGGAAAGGGGAAAATATCTGTGCCAAGAAAAAGAAAAAAATACCTGTAAAGTGTCTATGTTTTACAGCATAACGTGTGACTGCCTTCAGGTTTGTTTTTTTTTCATTCCCAGTGATTTCAGCACAGCTTTCTTCGAAAGAGTAGCGAGCACACACACTTTGTGGGTGGGTCTTTGCTGAGGAAAAATTAAAAGTGATTTTTCTGGAGCTTTGAATCCTGTCTTCCAAAACTCAGGGCATTTGAAAACTGACTTAAACACTTTCTCTTAGCTGCACTTCTTGGTGCTATACCTGAAACAGCTATTGTGGTTTTCTGCACTGAGACAAGAAGGGGGTGTTCAACCTGTGAGATTTCACTAGCTCACCTCTATCTGCTGTAGAACATATCTCTCCAAATTTCTCAACTGCATGTACATGTGGGGGGCTTGAATCAAGGCTTTTGTTTCTCTGCTGTGCATGCTTCAGCTTCACTGTAGAGAGGGTAAGGACAGGTTTGCAGCACCTGCAATGAGTGTATAGTAGCCTGTGGTGTCCCAACAGCAGAGTGAGGACTTCACCGTGGGGATCCAGGGAAAGCTGATTTGGGGAGGGAAGGGAATAACTGCCTCCCCAAGCACCCAGTTCAGCTGTAATTGCAAAGAGACAGAAGGTGGCAAGCTGAACTTCAAATAAATGCGTCCTTCCATCTCACTTGGTGCGAGTCTTTATCTGGTCTTGCTTGCTGCTTTTATTAGATTGTATTGAGCTGTCAGCAAACCCTGTAGGGTTTTTTAATGAAAATTTATCTGTGTGGCTTGATCTGAGGGGATAATGTTCGGATTGAATCCATTTCTAAGCCTGTGACTTTAGCAGACTTTACTTATCTGTAAGTAAAATACTTTTAGATACTTTTAAGATGGGGAGAAGGGAAATGAAGAGTCACTGTTGTTTTTTTTTTTTTTTTAAAGAAAAGTCTCTCTGTTCCACAGGAAAAGGGAAAATTTGACAGGATAATTAAAACATCTGCAGTAACTATATGAAGCTAAGCTTTTTTTTTTTAGAAACACTAAGAACGAGATGATGTAATATATTTAGCACATGGAATTGCTGATAATACATTCATAAGAGCTTTATAAGTTCTTTAATACAAGGTAATGCTTAATATATCTGTTTTTAATAGATAGAACTGTGCTGCCCATTAAGGTGTACAAATGCATATTTTGTTTGCTGACATAGCTGTAAAATACAAAAAAAAATCTCTGGAAGTAGAAAGCATCAATAATTCTAACTTATAAGCAAAGTAGCTGGAAAATTGTACCCACAGTGCTCAGGAAGCATATGTAAATTGAAACCTAATGACCTAGTGGAGACAGAGATGGAATTCGTATCTCTTGAGAGAAACAAAAGAAAATAAGCGTGACACCGTCGTATATATATATGCGTATATACTTTTTTATTATATAGTAGTTTAAAATGACACAGTATTAAAGACCAGCTGTAAATTTTCCCTGCGTTATATAGGAGAGGTAATTACCTTGAGCTATATGTTGAAAAATAAAGAAGTACTTTCTTATTAAACTGAAAGCATTTGGAAGGATTAAAAGAGCAATACCACTCCAAACATTATCTTATTGTTCAGGCAGAAAAATATTTACAGTGTAAGTGGGTTTCACTTTTTTTTCCCCTCATAATTTTTTCCATTCTAGATTTCTTCCTCCCTCTTTTTTCATACTGTTTGTTTATTCCTGGAAAGTATTTGTTGTTGTTGTCCAGACCCTGATATGTGTAGTCATTTATTTTTGCTGTACAAATCTAAAATTTGAATGGAGAACTTAATATTTCCCCCCCAAAGTCTATATTTCTGCTAGAGAATCTTTGCAAAATAGTCACCTTCCATTAGTTGATAACAATATTTGGAATGATTGCAATTTTTTTTATATCGTGTGAACTTATTTATGCAACTTGCTAATTGCAGTTGTCATTGCCCAGGTTAAAAGTGTCTCCCAGGCACGTTCTCTTTGCAGCTTACCCATCCTTTGGCAGCCCTGTTCCTCCTGTGCTCTGCTGTGAACTCTGGCTTTCTCTTTCAACCCTAGCACTCATGGTAACTGAGGACTGAGCCCCAGACAAAGCTCCCCCAGCCATTAAAAATTTCTCACTGACAAGTTCCCTTTACTCCCTGCAGCTTCATTTGGCAGCCTTTTGTCACGTTGGTGACAATGAATAAATCAGAAAATAGGCTTCTGCAGAAAAAAAAAAAAATTGCTTTATTGGGGGGAATTCCAGAGTCCAAAAAACTGCAGAAAGTGGACTTTTTTTCCCCCAGAATAAACGTATGGCTTTTTGTCTAAAACTGAGTAAGCTGTTGTAAGCAAGGTGAGATACCACAGGTCATGGAGGTGGCACGAGCTGCCAGGCCCTCAGCAGTGCATGTCCCTCCACTCCTGCTAACCTGGGCGGGCACCTGTGTCGTGGAAGGAGTCAGCGAAGACCAAAGTGTACCCTCATAAATTGACAGCTGTGCACTACATGAGGCCTAGAAGCAGCTGCTGTGCTGTCTGCAGTATTGCCAGAGAGCTCTGCTTTTCACCTGTTGGCATCCACAGCTATTCAAGTGCAGTTGATGAGAGCCATTTGTACACTGTTTGTGAGCAGTTTCAGAAGGCCACACGCAAAAATGCTTTGGATACCTGTTTCCACATGGTCACCTGTGTGCAGAATAGCAATTTTAGCATGTTCCTCTGACAAACAGGATTGTTGAAGTCAACTCTGATTCATATGCAGAAATTCCTCATATTGGTTAATGGTAGAGTTGTTTATAGCTTGACTGTACTGCATGGATAGGATAGCATTTGCACTCTGCTAGACCTAAAGGTCAAAGTCTTGTGACTTGGATGGGCAGTTCAAATAATAGTTTCATCCCATGTGTTGCTCCTGAAATGCTCTGGGTTTGCTGTGTAATTAATTTAAAAGGAACCTGAATTCTACATTATTTGGGGAATAAGACCGGACTAAATACTTTTGGTTTAATTCTGAAAAAAAGCCATTTGCTAGAAGGGCCAAATTACCTTAATTACAAGCATGACCATTAATTATTTTTCTCTTGTATGCATTATACAAAATTTAATCATTATTGCTACTAGCAGAGCTTACCATTGGTGAATTGGATGGCCATTCCTCCTTATGTCATGACTGAACTCTGGATACACATTAGGGGATTCAGTTTTTTCTTTAAAGCAGTGTCTCAAAAATACTTACATCTGGCTCATTTAAGACATAAGCTATTGCAGCAAAACATGAGTTAATGTTTTAATGTGGATGAAGGAGCCATGAGATGGGACAACAGCCAAGGAAAGGTACCCATTTCTGCCCTGTTGTATAACACCACACTTCTTTCACACCATGAAGAAGACAATGTCTGTACAGTCTTGTCTTGACATGATACAAAACTTTTCATGAAGTTCCTCCTACTGCCCATAGCTCATGAGACAGCTGGTGAGCTTGTATGGCTTGTTCTTTCTTCCAGGCCTTTTTTTCTGAAATATTGACAAAGATGCCAGTGGAAAAAAATTCTCTCTGGTATTGCAGTGGCCCTTAACCCCAAAAAGTCTCAGAGCTCACCTTGCGTGAGGTGAGATTCCAAAGCAAAAGGAGTTTCATGAATTCAGCCCCTGATTTTATTAATTTCAGCAATATTGTCCTACCTGACAGTTTTTTGAATATAGAATCATAGACTTATAGAATTGTTTAGGCTGGAAAGGACCTTCAAGATCATCTAGTTCCAACCCCTTGCCATGGGCAGGGACACCTCCCACTAGACTGGGTTGCTCAAAGCCCCATCCAACCTGGCCTCAAAGACTTCCAGGGATGGTGCCTCAACAACTTCTCTGGGCAACCTGTTCCACCACCCTCACAGTAAATAATTTCTTCCTGATATCTAATCTAAATCTATCCTCTTCCATTTTAAAACTATTACCCCTCGTCCTATCACTACATGCCCTCTCCAGCTTTCTTGTAGACCCCCTTCAGGTACTGAAAGTCTGCTAGAAGGTGTCCCTGGAGCCTTCTCTTCTGGGGCTGAACAACCCCAACTCTCTCAGTCTGTCTTCATAGGAGACGTGCTCCAGCCCTCTGACCATCTTTGTGGCCCTCCTCTGGACCTGCTCCAACAGGTCCATGTCCTTCTTGTCCTGAAGACTCCAAAGCTGGACGGAGTACTCCAGGTGGGGTCTCATGAGAGCAGAGCAGAGGGGCAGAATCACCTCCCTCAGCCTGCTGGCCATGCTTCTTTTCATGCAGCCCAAGATGCAACTGGCTTTCTGGGCTGCAAGTGCACATTGCCGGCTCATGTTAAGCTCCTCATCAACCAACGCCCCCCAAGTTCTTCTCCTCAGGGCTACTCTCAGTTCATTCTCCACCCATCCTGTATTTGTGCTTGGGATTACCAAAAAGACCCAGCACTTGGCCTTGTTGAATTTCATGAGGTTGGCATGGGCCCACCTCTCAAGCCTGTCCAGGTCCCTCTGGATGCCATCCCTCCCCTCCAATGTGTCGACCGCTCAACACAGCTTGTTGTTGACAGCAAACTTGCTGAGGGTGTACTCAATCTCACTGCCCATGTCACCGAGAAAGATGTTGAACAACACTGGTCCCAGTACTGACCCCTGAGGAATGCCACTCGTCACTGGTTTCCACTTGGACATCAAGCCATTGACTACAACTCTTTGAGTGCCAGCATCCAGACAGTTTCTTATCCAATATAAATACTCCACCAGGACAATGCATCTGCATCCAGAGATGTTTCCTTACTGATAGGATGTATGATGGTCTCTTCAGTCCCTCAGCCTCAAACTACTTGCAAAAGACTTCTGGAATCTGTTTGATTAGATACTATTTAAGGAAGAGACCTTCCCTTTCAATACGTTTCAATTATGTCTGGTGCTAACAAGTAGGACTCTCGAGTGGCATGTTTTTCTTTTGTTCTGGAAAGCGAAGTACAAGTACAAGCAGAGAATGTCCCAGAGCAACGTTTCCTTCTTTTTACTCCCTTCAACAGTACCCCAGTTTAGTATTGCTTCTTATTGTAGGGAGGATGCAGAGGGGTGCTGTTCTCTTTGCTTGGGGTGGCTTACACAGTTACTTGCTTGTGTGTGTCATTAACAAGCCAGCCTGGTATATGGTTACAGGAGGCAGGTCTGTTATCCAGGGCAGCAGCACAAGGGCCAGTGTGCAGTACAGCGGCTCCTCTGGAGGCCATGGTGGTGTCCAGGCAGTGGTGTAACAGCACTGTCCGTTGGGAGTGAAAAAAAAAAAGTGCCGTGCTTCTCAGCTGATGGAAGGTTGACATGTGCAACTTTGACCTGGTTNACTGAACCTTTCAGGATGCAGTAATATCATGCTATGTGGTGATATCAGCTCCTTTCTCTGGGATTCTCAAAACTTTTTGGAATAACTGATTCTCTTAGTGCTGCTGTGAGAACAAAAACATAGGTGTTGTTTTTATATTCTATAATATTATAATATTCTTATATTTGGGGAAATTGGAACAGAAAGCTTATCAGATATTTAGAAGTCCTGAACTGCAAACAGGCACATCAATATCTTGATCTGTCTGGTCCATGATAGTTATCTAGAAAGACTAGCTCCTGCCGCTTCTCCTGCAGCTTGAGACTGCATACTGAGATGATTCAACTGCTCAATATAGCAAAAAACCCCAATAGCCTCATAGAAGGAAAATACGTAGGAATAGAGAACTAATGGTTAGGGAGCTGAACTGTCTTACTGTGCAGTCAGGCAAGCACTGAACTAGTGCAAAGGGAGAAGAGTGTGAAACGTTTTAGTAGAATTTGTCCCTTTGATCACCTCCGTTATATAACTGAGGTATAGCTTATGTGGCTGCACTCTTATGTTAAGAACCATTTTGTTTTCTTGCCTCCCTCCATGTGAACCAGGACAGGTCCTTCCTTCACACTTCTGGCAAGTGTTTCAACTATCTACTCTGTCTGTTGTGTTCTCATGTCTGGCTGAACAGGAGGGGGTTGATTAATGTACAGCACTCACAATGAGACCAGGCCTGGTGGTGGTGCTGGGAGAAAGTACTACGATATGACTAATCTTTAGATAACTGCATGCAAAGTGGATAACATCTGAAAGAAGTTATTCTTCCATGTTTCTTTTAAATCTCAGAAAAGGCAAATGCATCTCTCTCTTCTCTCTTGGCAGAACCAGCTTCTTGCGAAAGGCTTGCTGTTTATAGAGGAGAAGGTTAAGCTGTATGAAGGCAAGTATAGTAAGAAACCTGTGTTGGAAGGGAGCTGTGCTTTGATGTTTGTTCGGACAAGATGATTTGCATGCCTGGAAAGCGTACAGCCCTTTCTAGTACTGTCTTAGGGTGTCACACAACCTCTCAGGTTGCACTGCAGCCCTTGTGAGGCTTAAGGGATGACAGGGTTTTTTAATAGCCATGTAGCTGTAACACTCCCACCAGCCATGTCCTCATCGCAAGAACAGGAACGTGGGTCTTGTGTAGCAGTGGAATCTGGTCTCAAAGCAGTTCTGGGCTGGACATGGATCCTGTTGCAAAATTGCTGAGAGCTGCCTTCTGCCTTGTATTTGTCAATGATTTGCAGCTTGATGTAAGCAAGATTTTGGTCACTGTGGCATGTTGTTGAGACCTGAACAAACAGGCTTTGTGCAAATTTAAAGAAAAAACAGTCACTTGGGTGGGAATGAAATCCTTCTGGAAAAAAGATGATCACATGTGAAGTTCTGTTCAAACCACTGGGGTACAGATACTTGCTACCGCAGAGCCTGTGGACAAAGGCCAGCGTGGTGCAGGGACTCTCAGAGTTGGTTATGTGGGGAGTTAGTTATGTTTATTAACAGTTTGCTCAAGTGGAGCAAATGTCTTTATTCGAAACTAGGCTGCTGTTTGATTTGACCCAGTTTTGTAGCCTGTAGGGAAGATCCCTTGCTAATCACCCACCTGCTGTATCTGGGTCATTAAATATCAAGAGACACTTACAATCTCACATCATTGCTGGTGCTGGATTCCTCCGCACCGTTCTTCACGAAGTGACTTCTCCACCCAGCCAGCAGGCTGTAGGACTCGGACGCTGAAGGAGCTGTGCAGTTGCCAGCTTCCTGCTTGGTGCATGCTTCTTTGGCACTGGCCCTGCAAGGGAGGAAAGAAGGCACACTCATGCATTTTCCCAAACATGGGTACCTGCCCTGCCACTGTCAGCTCTTCAGGATGAGTGCTGCGCAGCTTACCACAGGTTTTGTTTTCTGCATTCTCATAAAACTATTTCAGTATCTGTTTTAGCATTATAAAAATCGAGTTCCAGTCTGTAATAAGCCAAGGAGTCATTTGCAGCTGCTCAAGTAGTTTGGGTAAGATGAAGTTTCCCAGGCAGGCAGCAAAACCCTCTTCCTATTTTTTTGACCCTAGTTTGAAGTGATACTGGAACCCCTTTGCCCATGCAGGCTGGCATCTCTACAGGAGATGACTCATGGCACCTTTCTTTCATAATATGTAGGTTTGTTGCAGTCCTGGGGAGGAGGCAGAGGAAGGGGAAATGTAAACATTCAATTAGTCTGTTTCCTGTTGTCTTTTTCACTTACAGTTGACAGTTTCTGGTAATGGGTAGCTGTTATGGGGGTGGTGGGTAGGTGCTCGTCTGCCCGCAGTTCCAGTTTTGAAGCCGGCATCACACCTGACACAGTGAAGCCTCCCTCTGAACCTTCGTGTGATAGTCGGTGGGCTCTCTGCTTGAAAGGAAATGTCTGCAGGAACTGGTCCTGCTGGCTCTCTGCTCTCTGGTTGTGTCCTAAGCAGCACAACCCATGGGTAAGCACAGTGAAAGCCCACGTGGAAGTCTCCAGATGGGGAAAGCCCTTCAGTATACAGGGATAAGACTCCTCTGAGTTGCAATTTTAAGTGTGTTCCAGTTCCTCATGTAGGGCGTTTAGTCACCTCGAGGCTGAGCTTTCAAAGCTGTCTTGAGCAGCCATCTTGCATTACTGTTCCTCGAGTCTTGACTGCTTGTGAGCTCCAGCTGAGGCTCCATGGAAGGTATCCTGGAAAATCCTTTTGTCAGAAACTTGTGTTATTAAACCTGGGTCTGTATTTTATCTGAAATTTCTGAGGAATGTCTCTAAAACTTGAAAAAACATTGTAAACCTTTAGCCTTTGGGATGGGAAAAATCTCCTAAAAGACCTTAGAGGCTTTGGGCCCAAATGCTGAGGAACACACAGCTCTGCAAGTCAAGCCTATAAGCGTAATTTAAAATGTCTATTCAAATGATTATTTTCAGTAAAACATTTTTTGTTAATAATAGGATTTTGACCACAGTTGTATTGCTGTAGTGGGAATCACAAGTTGCATAACTTAGTCTGCCTTAATTTTAAATACCCGCTTACATTTGGGGATGAGGGTTGGCCACAAGTGGATTTCATTTGGGAACCTTCCCAAGTGCCATGTTTGAGGGGAGCATGGTGGCATTGTGGCTCATCAGGGTCCAGACTGCTGTGTCTGTAATTGGGAGCGGGAGGATGCTGGAGGGGGCCCAGCTCTTGTAAATGGTTTCCCTGACTCAGTTGCTGCAGAACAGTTGATGTTGGCTGTGACCTGCTGGTTTGCAGATTCAGGTGCTAACGTGCGGCCATGCTTCCATGGTAGCTGAGCATGCTAACTGTGAGCTGTGAGATTACACAATCCTCTGCTGTGGAGTTAAAGCCTCCAGTTGAAGAGAGGCATCACTCTTTTGTTGGAATTGGTCTCATGTTTTGCATAGAGCTGTCTTCTTTGCAGTAAGTGACTGCAATTTACGGTCACAGCCTTGTGTCTCTGTCAGTTAAGGTGAAGCTTAGCTGAGTGATGTCCAGTTTTGGACAGAAACTGTGAATGTGAAGGGTGGGTTTATATCTCTTATTTGGGAATTAGAGAGTAGTGGGAAAATTCAACTTGATTTTAGTGTCCCTGTTGCTAAAGGTGTCCCTGTCATGTTTTTTTAGGTGAGGATCGCATCGATGTCCTGTGTGAAATCTGGGATCACTATTTTACAGAGACTCTTCCTACGCTCCAGGCAATATTCTACCCAGTCCAGGTAATCTTTATTACAATTCAGTCTTCAGTCAGGTGAAGCAATGTAACTGCAATGTCTGCTAATGGCACATGGAATCTTCTTTTCGGTTTCAGCAGCACTGTTTGGCCAGTGGCTAAAGAGGTCTCAAAACCTTGAAACAAAATCTGGGAGGAATTACAGTTTGCTCAATTCAGCTTTAACTGTGTAAGAAGGACTGCTAAAATATACTGGGCAAGCACAGTGTTTTGGGCTGAATTTATTCCAGTTTGTCTACCCCCTCTCTGTGCTTAGCTAAGCTTGAACCTTGAAACTATTGGACTATACTTTGTCTAGACTGAAGCTCTGGGCCATTTGTATTTATAGTTCTTCCATTTTTAAATACCTGGGACTCTGTTGGTACAGATGACAAGACTGACAACTTGTCTTCAGAGGGACAAATCTGAAGACTAGATCAGGAGCAAATGTGTTTAACTCACCCTAACTACTTAGTGTTTAGGTTCCAGTTGTGCCTTTGGAAAATCCTCTGTTGGTTTTTTTAAATCTTTAATAAGGAGACAAGCAAATCTATGGGTAGAGGATGAATGAACAACTCCATGCAAGACCTTTTTACACTGGGTATTTTGAAAGCTAAGTATCCCATCAGAAGTGTTGAGCTGTATCATTTTTTAATGTTCTTTTAGTCAGGGTTTCCATATGAGCAGTCCAATTACCTCCCCAGCCTATTTTGATCTTCTTTTCCATCAGAGGAAAAGAAAAATGTACCTCATGAGGAGACTGACGTTCTTGGAAATGCTAGTCTTCTCCTCTTGACTTTTGCCTTTTCCACAAGAAATGCTTTCCAGAGTCCTTTAGAATTGTTTTTCCCTTCTGTTGTTTGAAAGGCAGCAGGTAAAGCTCAAAGGTTGCCCTTTCCCTCTGATCTTATTAAAGTTGGGATTTCCTAAAAGAGAAAGGACTTCTGTAAAGACAGACACTAACCTTTCTGCTGTGTTTATTTTTATTCTTTCCCCGCTGCAGATGCTTAAAGGTAGGTGTTTGGCTGGTAAAACTGCACAATTATAATATCCTTCCTTTCTCTCCTTTTGCAACTAATTATCAGTCAGGGAGTGACCTAAGCTATTTAGGCAGGGGTTTGTCTCCATTGCAGCTATCTGTGCATTGTTGAAACAGCTGAGCTAACTGTGTGTCATACCCACTGATGCTAATAATTCTGCCACTTATCAGAAAAATCTATTCCCCTGCTATTAAATGTCTCTAATAAGACACGGAACAAAGTGGCTGCACAGTGGGTGCAGCTTTTAGAAGCAACTTGGTGGTAGTGGTGAAAGTGTGACTATGGGATGTTGAGATTCTTTGAAAGGATAACTTTCTTACTGTATTTGTCTTGTCACAATACCTGAGTCACTCAAAAATATTTCGTAGAAGCTGTGAAGTTAGGGAAGTATTGCCATTTTACGGAGGAACTTAAAGGTAACAGACAGCATATTTAAAGCTTTGTAGGCATCTAAGTCCTGCAACATTGTATGGATTTAAACCACCTGAATACATCCAAGAATTTGACTCTAAGTAAGCTGCCCTAGGCTACAACAGAGAGACTTGCTGGTGCAGCAAGAAATAAGAAATTGTTCTTATCCCAGGTCAGTGCCCTAATAAGATTTGACTCTTCCCACAAATAGGGAACTGTATGTACCTATTTATATGGTGGGTCACCGCATGTGAAGAGAGCTCGTCTAGCAAATCTCTTTCACCAAGTCACAGTTCTCCATGTGCTACTCTGGTAGATGGGAAAGTCAATTTGTTGTTGGTTCCCCATCCTTTGCTGCAAATGTCAAGACGATTATTTAGTTGTGCTCTTCTGTGATCCCAGCAACTGCTTGTTCAGAATGAAAGCAAGTCAGCCAAATGTGTAAGCATATGTTACTGAAGGTAGTAGCTAGAAGTAACTTCCTGTCTCAGCTAAGTTTAAACCAGAGGCTCATAGCTGTTGCAGAAATATGACCTTTAAGCAGCCAAGTTGGTTAAATTGCTGTACAGAGGGAAACTATGTAAACAGGTCACTGGTTTTTGTATAGTTGCAGCTGTTGATGTAACTACTTGGTGTGGAAAAAGAATAGCAAATCTTGTTTTGTTTGGCACAGAAAGACGTTTGCATTTTGAAATGGGGTATGAAGTTAATGGGACTAAACTGCATGGTATAAATAAAAAACATGCAGCTGTTGAAATATAGTTCAGAGATATGTACTGGTCTTTTCTACACCTCTGTGTTTCTAAACACGCAGTGATGGTTTAAAACAGCAAAGTGCTTTTATTATGGCCAAGCTGCCCTCCAGACTATTTGCTTTAAATCGTATTTACATATTGATGATGCTGTTAATTATGACATTAAACCCATTATGAATTAATGATTAACCACTGTTAATTCCTTCCAGCTAAATATTTGCCATGTTGAGTGTGTTATGGAGACCATTAAATGGTTCCCAAACAGACTGTGGGGCAGAGATTAACATGCTGGGAAGAACAAGGAACACTCTTCAGGCTGGAAAGTGCTGGGCAGGGCTGGGAGGAAAATTTCTGCTGTTAAGCTGCAGTGGGACAAGAGAAAGTCATGTGGATGTTAAGCATAGCAGAGGGAAAGGCAGTAACACCAGAATGCCAAATGGAATCCAACTGTGTTTAAATATTCTGCGAAATATTACATCTTCATTGGTTAATCCTGCTCACTTGTGTTGTTGATGTAAAAAAGTAACTGGGAGGACATGGAGTGCCTTGCAGTGGAAATCAAAGCTGTTGCTTTTTTAAATGATGTTTGGTACAAGCAGTCTCGCTAGCTTTGCTCTAGCCTAAATCCAGTTAAGGAATACTCTGAATCAAGCTCTTTCCCTACCAAACCTTCTCTGGTTTCTCAGGTCTGAGTGGCAAAAGCACAAACTTCACTACAAGTGATGCCTCAGATGAGGTATTACTCATTTCAGAATTTGTGCGGGACAGAGACTGAGAGGGAAGCAACCAAAGAGTGGGATCAAGAGCAATGAATCCTCAACCTGAGCAGCTGGGGGGTGCTTTGCCTCAGCAGCAATGGGCAGGGTAGGCCCTTCCTGTCTGTGTGCATACATGTGTTGGTGTGATGTTCACATGTCCCTTTACCAACTCTTGGATTTTGCCTTCTGTGTTTTTTTAGGGTCAGGAGTTGACTATCCGTCAGATTGCTCTTCTTGGCTTCAGAGACTTGGTCTTGCTAAAAGTAAAGTTGGAGGAAATTCTTCCCCTGGTCCAGACAAAGCTCCCAGCTTCCATTGTCCAGATGCTGTTAATTTTGCAGGTGGGGAGCCTCTGCTCTTCTTTGACTCCGCTTGGGTATCTCAACCTCACTGAACTAATACAAACCCTGGAAAGGAGAGGGGAGACAGTAGAGGGTGTGATGAAGGGGAAGTGCTGCATGCTTATTTGGAGGTGGTAAATGTAGAAATGAGATCTGATCTGAATTTGAATGTCCTGAGCTTTCCTGGGAACAGGTAAGGATGTTGCTGTGAAAGGTCTTTGGTGTTTGTATTTTTCTTGGTACCTCTCCTCCACAGCTAGGAACAATCTCAAGAATCTTTTTTTCACATAAATTTTCATCTCCCAGCTTCTCTGAATGCCTCTTTGTGCCCTAGTTCTTCTGATTTCTCAGCTTTGCAATAACAGGGTGAGTCTACACCACAGCAGATTGTGGAATTTGAACGAGCTGTGACTGCTGGCTGTCTGATCTGGCCCCTGGGCTGGCTGGGATGCTGAGCAGTGTCCATGAGAGGAGGAATACCTTTTGGTAGCAGGCAAAATGCTATACATCTTCCAGATGCCTCTCCCAAGAGACCCAGACATTCTGTGAGGACTATCCTCTTTATCCAGACCTCAAGAGAATATTTTCCAAGTGTGCCAAATACGGCCAAGTATACCAGCTGTTTTATCTTTCAATATCGCCCAGCCTGAGAGTCTTGCAAATACCATATTACAGGTGGCTGTTTGGGTTCCTTTCACTTTTATTTGTTCTCCTTATAACGAGTGGCAGGGAATTAAACTTTCTGAAGTACAATCAAACTAGCAAAGTGTCTAAGCTGGTATTTCTGTATGAGTTCCCGCTGTTCTGATGTTCCCAGTGATCCAGACTGTAATAGCAGGAGATACTAAAGTGCTAGTTCAATTTCCCAAAATATTTTTAATAAAAGAATCTTGAGGGCAAAGAGGGTCTCAAAGTGATGCATTTGAGAAAGAAAAGCTTATTGAAGCATTGCAGGAAGTTAGGTCTGGGAACCATTTCTGAAATTACTGTTAAATTGGTTAGTGTTATCTACCATCTTCACAGCTGTATGCTGAACTACAGAGGGTGCTTTCCCTGCAGTTCTGCCTAGGAAAAGAGCAGTGCTTTGCCCAAGGTGTGTTAAGGGTTTTCTACAAATGGATGTTTCCTGGTAGAACCGTCCTGGTATAATTATATTGCTGTAGTTACACTGTGCAAGTCCTCATTGTGATTGCACCTTCTATCTTCCTATCCTTTGGTCAGAAAAAAGCGAGCTGCTCAATGTCCATCGGGTTATGGCTATGACTTGAACAAGGAGGTTGACCTGAATGGCACCTGAACCTCCATTTGGGCTTATCAGCTGTGCTCCTCCAAATGGTCTAGTGATATTGTTGGGATATTCCAGTGAAGAGATATTTGACAGACCCCAGGCTTTACTCAAAAACCTTAGTCAAAACTATGTAAGGTCAATGTTGACTTTTTATGTTTGAATTTCAGAGTGTCCATGAGCCTACTGGCCCCAGTCAGGGCTACCTACAGCTGGAAGAACTAGTCAAGCAGGTTGTATCACCATACTTGGGTTTGTGTGAGGATCCCAGCTTCTCTGGTAGCACCTGCTTGCTTGGTAAGACATGCCCCTTGTACAGAAGCTCTTGTTGGGGTACACGGGTTGGTTAATGTTGGGCAGTGCACATCTGTGCTAGAAAAGGAGACAGTGCATTCATCCATGAGAGACAGAAAACAAAGGCTAAAACACCCTTGAGAAGGTCCTGATAAATATGTTTCTGAATGTAGATTTTTGTGACAGGCTTTTTATTCTTCATGACTGAATGAACTATTACTGCCCCACCACCGTGCACACACACACGTGCAAAGTCTCCCCTCTCTCTGGAGATGGGCTGGTCTATGCCTGACGTACTGCTTTCACCCCAGTGAGAGTGCACCCGGTCCTTTGCCGCCTGCTCTCTGTCCCTGCTTGCTAGCCCGCTTTGGCTGCCTGGATTTGCCTGCACACTTACTGCTGCATCAGCCAGCCTTCACAAACAGCAAAGCTGTTGGATGATCATTCTGAGGGATTACAGGTTTTTTTTTGCGTGGAATTGTCCTTCCATCTGAGAACTCTGTTTAAAAAAAACCCAAATCTGTGCTTAAACTGGATAAATGGGTCTAAGTGAGAGAATTGGCACTTCACTTCAGGAAGGGGATGCTAATAGTGGAAAACTGCTCCACACATGATCCAGGAGTTCTGCTTACCCATGTGGCTGGCCAGAAGAGATTGGCTAGTCAGAAATGGGCATAGTGATACTGATTTGACAGTCAGGAAGATTTAAATAGAACAAGTGAAGAAAGCTCCAGTCTCCCTGTTTTTATAAGCTTTAGCCTTTGCTTCGATGCAACTTGTAGTAAGCTGGAGACACACACCTTAGCAGCACAGGGGAAAAGATGGTCTTGCAGTAGAAGACTCAGATGATCTGTGCCTGTAGCAAACTCATGGCATCACTCATGGCAAACTATGGCTCAGGGGTTTTGTTCTTGTGGTTGTTGGGTGATTAAATATCTTTTACGCAAATGAACATGGTTATACATGCAAGTGAACATGGTTATACAGTTCAGCATCAATTTGCAGACCTGATCCTGAGGGTAAATCCAGACCACATTCCCTTGTAAAAGTTAAGCTTTGACAAATTTCATTGTTTTGCTCTTTATGGACATCTGCATGCTGCTGGGATAATTCAAAAGGTAGCTGCCTGACCTGTACTGAAGTTTCTAGCCATCCTGGATTTCTGCCAGCTGAAATGTGTCATTAAAAAAAAATAAAAAATCACACGAACTGGTCTTGTAAAGTTTATGTGCCTTAAAATCATTGTATTTACTTTGATTTTTGCTTTAGCTGTCATTTATTTGTGTGTGTTTCCAAGGTGGCCTTTTGCCCCTGCTCCACCCTGTGCTGAGCAGGAGGAAAGAATGAACTTGTGTTTGCATTATACAACATTGACAACAGAGAAGCACTTTTCTGCAAATAATCTTGGTATTTTCAAAGTGCTGCTGTGGTGGTGGTTTCTTTTCCTTAACTCCCACTTTTAATCAAACTTTTTTCTCTTCCTCTCTCCCTCTTTCTGTCACCTTTTTGCTTTCTCAGAACCAGTTTCATCTCTCACTGGGCAGCCTGTAATGATGATGAAGCCCAGTAGATCCTTTGTAGTAGCTTTTTTGGAAATGTACTGTTGGGCTTTGGGTATGCTTGCCTTCTCAACAGATGCTATGGAGACCAAACTGCCCTCTGGTCTGGAGCCGTCAAGACAAAGGAGTGTTGAGAAATGTGACTGAAGGTGTCTGATCACAGCTGTGAATGCACACAAGGCTCCAGCCTGCAAGGCTGCTGTATCTTAAACTTGATTTAAAGTGAGAGAGGAGTGCAGCAGGGATAGGTGTGAAAGGGGACAGGACAGCTCACAGAGGGGATTAGTAGAAGGCAGTGTCCCCACCTGCTCTTCTGTTCCCACCCTTTTTGCTTTGCCCATGTAAATTAGCTGTAACCTGCGTTGTAAGGATAGAGTATGCTGAAGAGATCCAGTTGTCTAAGAAAGTGTTTAAATTGGGAATAGAAAAAAAGATAAAACATTCAGCTTATTCCCCCCCCATGTACTGAACGTAACATCACTGTTGATTTGAGTTTGCTTGCAAAAAATCCCTTAAAAAGTCCTTCCAGTTTATGTTCCTTGCCATAATGCACCAAAATAGAAATAAAATTTTTAGATAAACTGTGCATGACAACTCCTTTAAGAGACTGTCTTTTGGGGCAAAGAAAGTAAAGGAGAAAAAGTAAAGCAATAAATGAATGTTCAGAGTTTAGCCAAGTTTTTACCTGATTCTCATCATAAAGGATTTTGATTTTGTTGCACAAAAATAACCTGTGGATATTTTTTTCTCAAAAGAGTCAGGTCATCCCTCCCTTGAAGAGAATAAACATTGAGAAATTCCTCACTGTCCATCTCTCACTACCTGGCCAGTCATATGTAAACCCTTTCTACAGCTAACCTGCTCTTAAAAACTTCCACTGAGGGAAGCTCCTTCAACTCCTCTGGGCAGTTTCTTGCAGCCCTCACCCTTGGCATTAGAAAGCATTGCTTAATGTCTTTGCTACTGTTGTGGGGAGAAAATAAAAGCAAAGACCTATCAGGTCTCAACTAAATTAGCAAATTCAGAAGTCAAAAGGCAAGCCTGTTTCCTCAGTCAAGCTGAAGACTGAGTAGCCTTAGTAAGTAGTGATCAAACTACGTTTCCTCTTCTCATGTTAGTTACACAACACCTGGCCTCTTGTGTTGCCCGGGCAAGCCTTCCCAGTCCTAGCTCTTACAGCTACAACTTCAGGAAAACCTTTGTTGGGGGGGGAAACAAAGAATTCTTCTAACTTCTTGTGTTGATTGCTACCAGCTCTGTCACGTGTGCTTCCAACACAGGTTTCTCTGGAGACTTACCCATTTTGCTGTGACAGCAAGATATTGGACCATTCCTGTGATCCTGTGAAGCTGGATAATTCCTGTGGCTAAACATCAGATAAAATTTAAGCACTTTGTCCTTTAACCTCTTTAGTTTATTTAAGACCACTACCACCTTCCTCTTCCCTTCTGCATCCCAGCTTCTGTGAAGTTTTATGGTCAGGGATTGACACAGATGAAGCTCTATGTTATCCAAGGAACTCAGATACTCAGACACCTGGGTTTCCAAGTCCACCAGTTAAGTGCTAGCGTTGTCCTGGTTGCTGAGTAAGACTGCTTTAAGAAGAGTTGGAGGGGACCTTCAGTAATTTTCAAAACTACTACAATGTTTCACATTCAGCTGCATTTGAAACACAGTGTCCAAGCAGCATCCTCATCATCTCAAAAGATCATGGTGGCAAGAAGAGTATAGTAAAATGCTGCTATTTCTGAGACAGAAAGTAGCAGCTGGACTGTAACAGAATACAAGGCAGGAGAAGACTTAAAGTTTAGTTGCTCCAAACTAAAGTATGTGCTGGGGATAAACTGCTATCGATTGCTTGCCTACTTAAAAACATGCTATGCGAATGCTGACTAAATGTGTGTGTACTTTTAGCATAAATATGCTCATGCTGGTAACCAGCTGCATGGTTTAGGTGAACAGCAGTGGTGTTGCGGCAGCATGAGCCCCAGTGCATGCTGCCTGCATGTCAGTCCAGGTTCCTGGGTGGGTTTGCAACCTCTGCTCAACTCTGAGAACAGCTCACTGCAGGGTGTCTGGGTTACAGTAGTTACATCAGTATAGTCCAACTCAGGACCTTTGCTTTATTTTTGCACGCAGGAGGCGGTGCAATGCTCCTGTTTACATGCTGGTATAAGTCTGAGGGGAAGAGTGTGGTCTTTGAATTACTGCTGGTGTTTCCTTCAATACCAGATTTTTACAATCTCCTCATCCAGGTTCTGATTATATTCAAGAGCTGAATGAGGTCAGACTTTGAAACACTGGCATGTGCATCAGCTCTGTGCAGTTTGCTAGTCAGTAAGTGTGTGTAAGTACACATCCAGGCAAACAAGTACACAAGTTCATGCATCGTGTATAAGCCTGTAAAATGATGAATGCAGACAGGTTGGATTGAAAACTACCGTGGTAGTTGATGTAACTAATGGTACTATTTCACTGTTTTACCACAGCAGACATGACAGAAAAGGATCTCAGGATCTCTTTGCCAGTTTGTGTGAAGTCAGGGTCACCAGGCTGGGCACGAAAAATTTTATATTATTGCTTCCTATATTATGCTTGCTCTTAGTAGACTTTAATCTCTCAGGTCATCAGGCTTGGCTCTTCTAGCAGCACTAAAACTTTACACATAAAACTGCCGCTTTTTCCTCATGGGAATATTTTTATTTATCTATTAAGTGAGTATCAGGCCATGGCTGTGATTTTTCTTTTTCCTGTGTATCCTGGCTTTTTGAGAAGGGCTACAAGCTGTCCCTGTGTAAATGTTTTGATTTTGAATGTGTTGTATAGGAACAGAGAAGAACAAAGATACAGCCCTTTTCTACAAAATCTGCAGCTGTGTAGTCTGGAAAATCAGCAGCGTTTTGCATGGCTCAGTCCAGTTTAATCTCCTCAGACATCTCTAGTTAGCTAAGACACCTCTGCATACCTGAAGCCATTGCAGGATAGACATAATCACAGAATCACAGAATAATAGGGGTTGGAAGGGACCTCTGGAGATCATCTATTCCAACCACCCTGCCAGAGCAGGGTCATCTACAGCAGGTTGCACAGGACGGCATCCAGGTGGGCTTTGAACATCTCCAGAGTGGGAGACTCCACCACTTCTCTGGGCAGCCTGTTCCAGTGCTCTGCCACCCTCAAAGTAAAGAAGTTCCTCCTCATGTTTAGATGGAACTTCCTGTGTTCAAGTTTGTGCCCGTTACCTCTTGTTCTATCATTGGGCACCACTGAAAAAAACCTGGTCCCATCCACCTGGCACCCTCTCTTTAAGTATTTACAAGCATTGATAAGATCCCTTCTCAGTCTTCTCCAGACTAGAAAGACCCAAATCCCTCAGCCTTTCCTCATAAGAAAGATGTCCCAGTCCCCTAATCATCTTAGTAGCCCTTTGCTGGACCCTCTCCAGCAGTTCCCTGTCTTTCTTGAACCAGGGAGCCCAGAACTGAACACAGTACTCCAGATGTGGCCTCACCAGGGCAGAGTAGAGGGGGAGGATGACCTCCCTCGACCTGCTGGCCACGCTTTTCTTGATGCACCCCAGGATGCCATTGGCCTTCTTGGCCACCAGGGCACATTGCTGGCTCATGGTCATCCTGTTGTCCACCAGGACTCCCAGGTCCCTTTCCACAGAGCTGCTTTCCAGCAGGTCAGCCCTTATATAAGATAATGCAATAATGTAAATATTGAATCATGGGATGGGGGAGTGCAATGAATCATTACCTCAAGAGGCTACTGAGCTCTCTTCCTCCTCTCAGGCCAAGGGCTGAACAGCTCTTAAATGTGTCTGACTTCTTAATGTTGACAGGAGATGGGCACCTAAATGTGTTTAAAGATCTCAGCCTGGTTCGGTCATGTTGCAAGCATATAACTGCCCCCACCACTGGCATCTCTCTTTTGGTATCAGTACTCCACTTCATTCACAGAATTCAGAAATGAAGAAGCCCTAATAAGTACTGGTGAAAGTGGAGAAGCAACTACCACTAGTGACACCAGTGTTATTTCAGTCTTGTCTATGCCAGGGTAACTTTCCAAGACCCAGGCATGCGCAGCAGCAGAACACTAATGCAGTGTTCGGGGTTTGGTGATGCTGGTGCTACGCTAGGATTCTTGCCTGCTGCTGACCTGCCTGCTGCTGCTGACAGAGCTGCAAGGGAGGGTACAAAGCTGAAGGATGCTTGTGTGGCTTCACCCTCAAAATACTTTTTCCCAATGCCCTCCAACACTACAGCTTGCTGTTACTTGAGCTGCAGATGACACCTAAAGAATATATTTACCATAACCAGCATCAAAAATTATTTGCACATACACTTAAGCATGAAATGAACCATTTTGAATTAATGTATTACTGGCAGCAGTGGGGTGAAGTGTTGTCATATCTTGGCTGCTGCCAGTGGTGGAGTTTTGGCTGCTCAGGCTTTCCTCCCTGCAAGAATATAGAGTTTGTTTCCTGCTTATCTTTCTGATGCAAGTTTCCAAAACTCTTTTATAACCTTCAGTGATGAGTGCTTTGCTTTGCATTTTGTTACTCTGTCTCTTATGCTCTGCAGCCCTGGTGGAAGTATTTTAGATGGTTTAAAGGCTTCCGACTTTTTGAAATGAGACCCTGCACTTCAAGGAAGTTGGTGAGAAACAGGGATACAGGTAGGGAATAGCTTTATCAGCTGTTTTGGGGATAGCCCACATAGCAATGCTGCATGGCGATGGAAGACAGCAGGTGAAAAGTAATACTGCTTGATTCAACCTGCTAGGGGAGTGAATTACAGTGAGCCAAGGCACAAACTCCGACCCCTGATTTTCTTAAATCTTTCAGTGTCAGAATTGAAATAGTGCATCATGATACAGTGCTGGAGACCACGCCTTGGGCTTGAGTTTTAAACCAGGCATTTTCCCCCTTAATGTTTTTGACAAGCAGATTGTAGATCATGCACCCATCAATTCTGTGTCACCGCCTTCACTTGTGCTTCGCAAGTACTGCCTTCCTCTTCCGCACCTTTCCCCCTGGGCTGTTGTGGGCTCTTGCTGTGCACTGTTAGGTGTTTTCAGTGTCTAGCCCCAAAACCCGAAATGTTTTAAAGTGGATGAAATGTTCTTTTTCTTGCATAATCTTTAAAAAATACAGTGGGATAATGCTAGCAGGACCACCTTTCCCTAGGCAGCTGGAGAGGCAGTACAATGTAAGCATCAGGAATTTCATGTTGACACCAGCTAACAGCACCTCATGAAAGAAATTGTCCAGAGAAAAGGGTGGCAACTCGGGTCCTCACTGAATGTTTTTCTGGGGACTTGTGCCACTTAAGTGTCACTGATTTTAGTGAACCTGCATGTGAGAGTTCCTACTGAGTCCTCACCCCTCTGGGTAAGAGAGAAGACCATCAGAATGCTGAAGATAGTCTCTTTGCTGTACTTGTTACTTTTTGGCTGACTTCTCTCGCAAGCAGCAGCACCATTGCCTTACAGCAGGATGGGAGGTGTCTCCTTACCAGGGGAGAGGCAGACCTCCTTTGCACACCCCCAGCTGTATGAATTAATGAGCATCTGACCTGACTGTTCCTTGGTGGTAATGAGGTGGGATGCTCTGTGGCTGCACGCTGAGTCCTCTCTGTTTCCTGAGGCCAGCCTAGCAGTTCAGATGATGCTTTGTCTGTGCCCTATTGACCATTCCTGCTCCCTTTTTCTCTTCCAGAGAGACGGTACTCCAGATCCCGTCCTAAGGCTGGTGTACTGAATTATTCATCTCACGTGGTGACGAGCCGGCAGCCCAGCGAGATGGCTCTGACCCCACTGACAGAGCAGGACGGTGAGGCTTACCTGGAGAAATGTGGTAGCATCCGTCGCCACACTGTTGCCAATGCTCACTCAGATATTCAGCTCCTGGCAATGGCCTCCATGATGCACACAGGAATGGTGATTGAGGAGTCAGAGAGTACCGACAAATGCATCCTCCTGCAGCCCAGTTTTAGCCACAGGCAGTGCTCCAGTGAGCCCAGTATTGCCGATGGGCCAGAGGGAGTCATGGCAGCAGGTAGGCAGGACCCTGCAGAGCTGAACTGCACATCAGTCAGCTAGAAGAAGTCTTGCTGAGGAGAGAACTGTATGCACTAAGCTGGACAAAGTGTGGTGTCATCCCTGCTGGGAAAAAAGATAAAAAATTGAGTTTTGCTCATGTCATTGAAATGGCCTTGAGGGATCCTACATCTCTTTGGGAACACTGTCTAGTTTTGTTTTTCTTGCTTGCCTGGGATCGTTGTTAATGGAGTTACTGGGCTGCTCCCAAACGAGCAGTGAGAGCTGCAAAGGTTTTGCTGTTGAACAGCACAGTCTACCTTCTCTAAGCTTTCTTGCTCTACTAGTCCAAACCCTTTGGCCTCAGGTTTCATTCTGTTTCTTTGATATAATGCAAATTAGCCTCTTTCTGCTTTTCTCCATCTTTCCCAGCTTTGTGCTGCTTGTTTGCTCTTTGTTCCTGCAGCAGAGTTCTGTGCTAAATGTTCTCTTTGCTTCTGGCCCTAGGGTGGTGATGGCTGAGGACTGCATTTTTCTCTTTTAAAGTTGAACTTAGTGATGAAACCATTTGCATCCTGCAGAAAGATCAGCTCAGGTGGCTCGTGAGAGGACGTCTTTCACTTTGCCTCCCATGGGCATGGATGAAATGTCCAAATGTGAACAAATCGGACTTCTTTTCCCCAGACCTGAAGAGAACTGAGTATACACTGAGGCGCAGCTGATTACTTCATATATACTTTATTTGGTTCCAGTCGTACCTTTGGGGATGGTGGTGTAAATAAGGTGCAAAGGAGGGGTGGGTGTGTAAGTTGGGGGCAAAATATAGTCCTGAGCAACCTGGCATTTGGCATCAATTTGCTTTCAAAATTTCAGCAGTGGTAGGGCTACAATGAAAGGAGAAATCTAAACTGATTTCTGTTAGGAAGGAGGGGCTGGGCAGAGTCTGCACTTGTGAGGGAGACATAAAGGTGCTTCTCAGCACTGGGCCATCCTGATTCCAAGACCAGGATGTGGCAAACAGGATTTCATCCATGGGCTGCTCTGGTATTTATAGCACTTGCAGATGTTGTGAAACCAAAGATAACCAGTGGGGTGTAGAAAGGAGCCTGTCTCAGTAGTGTATTCGTGAAGTGCTCCTGACCTCCAGTGGTATCTGACTCAGCGCAGTGTTTCTTTTAAGATAAAGCAAGGGCTCTTTGCAGTCTCTTCGTTTTTATTTTGAAGAATAGGAGTGGGTCCAGTTGGCAAGTGTCTGTGTCAGGCACTGCAGTCCGTAGTGCCTGCTTTGTAGCATCACTTGGTACTCAAATGCTGCTTCTATGGGAACAGAACCAATCTGTTCGAGCAGTCCCCCTGGGATACTCTGCTGATGTCTTGCTAAGCAGATTTGCAAGTGTAATTACAGGCTTAGAGGTGAACTGAAATGCTGCTTTAAATGTCAAATCCCATTAAAAATATGGATGTAACACCACTGCCATTTGAATCTAGTCTCTGTGGTACTGACTGTAAGTAAGTCTGTCTTGACAAGGAAACAGAAGGTTAGGATGAGCCTTCAGGATGTTTTCTTGCATGCTATGTCATTAACTGCAGGAGTTGCCCTGCTTCTGTTGGGCGTTAAACATCTTCTGCTCCACTGGCTGCACCAAAAGTACAGCTCTGAGCTGTCAGGATTTGGCCTTAGTAGCATATGCAGCCAAAAGAAAGCAGATTATTATTTGGTAACAAAGCATTAGAAGTACCAACAATGAGAACAAATCACACAGTCTTTGTAAACGAGGGCATTGCTCATCCTGTGGTTTGCAAATGCTGAAAGAGATACTTGAAAGGGCCTGCTTTTTCTTGCAGTCACCTAAGGCACCCTAGCTATTGGCCTCTGTGGAAATGCTGAGCGTTTGGATCACCAGCTGTGCTTACATGTTGAAAAACAGATTTAGTTGTGCCTCCCCGGAGCATGCACATCCCAGCGGAGGCCAGGAAGATGTGGCTTTAAGCAGGATTCTAGGATAAATTGCCCTCTTATTCATAAATTGGATTGACCAGGCCAGCTTATTTGTTGGCATCTGCCCCATTGTGGCCATGGACTATAGTGGAGCTTCAGAATCTCTGTGGTGACAGCCAAACCTAGTAGACCATGCTGGCCTCACCTTGGCACAGTCCCTCCAGCATGGGGCAGATGATGGCATCCTGCTCAAAAGGAATTTCTTTGGCCCTTTGCAGCTATTTAAAGCTTTCTCTTAGTCACAGTGGGGCATGTGGGGAAGGGATCAGCCTACAGCACCCTTCAGTTCACTCTTCTGAATGCTTTTCTTCTTTCTGTTCCTCCTCTAACCCTTTTGCCTTCTGTAAATACCTAAACCATTTGGATTAGTGAGCAGCACCTGTCTTTTATGGTGAAAATTAGAATGATTTATTTATTTCCTGACATATTTTTGGATCATCTCTAAGGCTAATAAGAATCCAGTCCTGGTTTTAACTTGAATTTCTCTTGTTTTATGTGTATGTATAATTTGAATTACTTTGATTTTGTGTCTGTTACTTTGCAAAAATTTGCACCAAGCCACTCTGAATCATGCACTTCCCCAGATGTTTTGGTTTTTTTAGGGAGAATTAAAACTTGTGGCTTTACTTTGTAAACTGAAGTAAAAAAAACTTGTTCTGTAAACAGCACTGAGGGTCTGGTCATGAGCACCACATTTACAGCCATGTGAGATGCACAACCCTCTGCAAGTGCATACCTTTTACAGGCAGACTGAGTGAACCTGGAAGCTTTGGGAAAGCTGCACCCTGCGGCTGCCATGAGGGCAAGTTGCGAGGCTGGCACTGACAGGCCACGGGGACAAACCTGGGGGGCAATGCTGAGCTCCATTCCCCACCAGGGCTGCTCTCAGCCTGCAGAGGCGTGGTCCCCTGGAAGCAAAAAGCAAAGACTGTGTCCCCAGGCCAGAGTCAAGGCATAAGGAACGCTTGCGTTTTGGACACAGGGTTCTGGTCTGAGGTTACGCTGCTTCGCTACTCGCCATGTCACACAGCCATAACAGCGGCACAGGGGAGGTCTTTTCTACCCTCATGGTCTTCCACTTGAGAAAACCTGCTGGAAGAGCTGTCAGAATGGGAAGAAGGGATTTCTATCACCACCTCCTGAAGTCTGTCTGTTACCTTTTAACCGAATAATTACCTAGACTGAGTCACTTCCCAGCTCACCCAATCCGTCTTCTCTTTTTACTCTGTCTCTTCTTCTTAAGGTAAGTGATTTATTCTCCATGTCCATACAATTCTGTCATAAACTCACTGAGGAGGCCTCAGCAGAAATCTATTCCTAGTACAACTAACCTTTTTCCTGACATCCCCCATAGGCAAGAAGCATGTTTTTATTGCCAGTAAGCAGATGTTCTTCAGTCCCCAGCTGGTGGGCAGCAACCTGGTTTATTTTTTGTTTTTCTGTCTGAAGAAATGCAGTAGAACTTGGTGCTGGCACTGGTAGAAGCAGGGGAAGTGCTGCAGGGTTTGGAGCGATGCTGAGGTATGGTGTTGCCCTTTCTTTTTAGGTCTGAATGGCAATGGTTTCCCCTGGAAGGAATGGTCTTCTGGTGCTTACAGTCCTGAGTCAACACACTGAAAATGCTTAGCTCTTACAGGCAGTCTGTGTCCCAGAGAGCAGAAACTGAGTGTCTAGTGAGGGACAAATTTTCCTCTTAATTCAAAGTGGGAGGAGCATGGCTAGTATTTGGTATCTCCCTGAGCAAAGAGGAGATAATTAGTTGTCCTATTAATTTTTCAAATGTGGAAGCACTTCTCCAGGTCTAGTGAAAGCTGTCCTAACTACACAAGGAGTGGCAGCTCAGGGTGTATTAGTAATTTGGGCTGCATTTCTCCAGTGCAAATGATAAAAAGAAATAGCAATTCCAGTGAGGAAATAAGCAAACTGAAAATTGTCATTATTAATCAGTAGTTGCTGGTTGTGTATGGCCAACACACTCTCTCGGCTACGAATATGGGTGTGTGTGTAGGAGACATGTCTGTATGGGAGAACGTGCGGGAGGGCAATGAAGAAGAAATATATGCAGGTAAAGGAAATAGCTGACTAGATTAATCTTTTCCCAGATAATCGATATAATAGAAGGTGGGGTAGAGACTTAATTACAGTTTGGTCATCAGACTTTTCAATGAGAAGAGGAAAGCAAAGTCCCTAAAAAATACCCCAAAATACAATGGCTTGAAGGGTCTCACCTACCCTAAACTCCTATCATAATATAGTGCAGCTTTGCAGTAGCTACACATTGCAACAATATTCAGGGAGTTGCTGTTTGAAGTGTTTGTCATTAGGCTTCAGAGCTAACTCCCACTTATGCCAAGAACTAGTTCATTCTTGTGGCATAATTGTTGTAGACTGTGCAGTAACAACCTCTGTTACATTGGAAAATAGATTGGAGTCACAGAATCATTCTTTCTGTTCTTGAAATTTATGAAGACACCTGCATTGTCTCACACCCAGGAGTTTTCTGCGGTTGCTGTCATCATTGAAAATTACTTTTTTATTCTTTTTTTTTTTTTTTTTAACCAAAAGCATGAGTTCTGTGAGAATTGCTTGGGCTCGTCAAAGAGCAGACAGGCCAGTTGCAAGATGCTCAGGGTTTAATGCAGTACTGCACCAGGACTACCTGGAAAGTAACAGAATTTATATATGTTACATGCCAGCGAGAAACCACAGGATCTGTGCCATACATAACCTACCCTGTAGGCCTCTTGGACTGATTTACACCCATTATTGGCAAGCAAGCCCTCTTTTCCACCATGGGTTTTTAATCCACTTCACACTAAATGCTTATCGACTAACATATTGATGGTTCTTGGAGCAGAAACAAGAATTCCTCCCTTCACAGAATCACAGAATCACAGAATAGTCAGGGTTGGAAGGGACCTCTGGAGATCATCTAGTCCAACCCCCAAGCCAGAGCAGGGTCACCTACAACAGGTTGCACAGGACAGCATCCAGGCAGGTTTTGAATGTCTCCAAAGTGGGAGACTCCACAACCTCTCTGGGCAGCCTGTTCCAGTGCTCCACTACCCTTAAAGTAAAGAAGTTCCTCCTCATGTTAAGATGGAACTTCCTATGTTCAAGTTTGTGCCCATTACCCCTCGTCCTATCAATGGGCACCACTGAAAAAAGACTGCTCCCATCCCCCTGGCATCCTCCCTTCAAGTATTTGAAAGCATTAATAAGATCCCCCCTCAATCTTCTTTTCTCTAGACTAAAGAGACCCAAATCCCTCAGCCTTTCCTCATATGAAAGATGTTCTAATCCCCTAATCATCTTTGTAGCCCTTTGCTGGACCATCTCCAGCAGATCCCTGTC
>VZSZ01004058.1:83917-103523 GCA_013398815.1 Ibidorhyncha struthersii
GCATCCCATCAGGCCCCATGGATTTGTGGATATCCAGTTTATCTAACTGATCTCTAACTTGCTCCTCGTCAACCAAGGGAAAGTATTGCTTCCTCCAGATTTTCTCTGTTACTTGCAAAGTCTGGGTTTCACGAGGACTGGCCCGAACAGTGAAGACAGAAGCGAAGAAGGCATTTAGCAGCTCCTCCTTCTCTGCATCATCTGTCACCACAGCACCTGCCTCGTTCAACAGCGGGCCCACATTTTCCCTAGTTTTCCTTTTGTCTCCTATATACTTAAAGAAACCCTTCCTGTTGGCTTTCACATCCCTCGCTAGGTTCAATTCCAAGGCTGCCTTGGCTTTCCTTGTGTCCTCCCTGCATACCCTGACAGCATTCTTGTATTCCTCCCAAGCAGTCAGCCCCTTCTTCCACCTATTGTAAACTCCCTTCTTCCACCTGAGCCTTTTCAGAAGGTCCCTGCTCAGCCATGCAGGTCTCCTTCTTCCCTTGCCTGATTTCTTTCTCTTTCTCTTTGGGATGCCTTCTGCATATCTGTCTCTAATGGGCAGCTTCACTATTATAAGTGCTAAACCTGCTGTCTGTCTTCAGGTGGATCTCAGGCCGATGAATTATCATTTATTTGCTGTGTGGTTGGATATAAGAGATGACAGGGTGGGAGAGGCTGTTCTGAAGGAAGGGGCTGATGGTACATGTGAAAAGTCCCCCTTAGGTGGTATATGCACTATATTTACAAGAAACACCCTGCTCTAATATTTTTCTTTTTTTTTTCATTTGGTGGGGATGGGAGGGGAGCTCCGATATGCATTTGGAACTTTGAATCTCAGGCATTCAGAATGACTGTCCTTTACAAGTTTGAGTGAGTGCTGGGAAGGGGAGAGAGGAGGGGATTTCTTGTGGTTTTCCCCCATCTCCTGTTTTTTCTCAGAAAACAGTGGTGGGCAGCTATTACATGTTGAGCATCACTGCATTTGGTAGTACAGATGGAGGTCCTCTGAGCTCCTCCATTCAGCATAGCGCTGGATATAATCACTCTCTCTTCTGGCTCTTAAATGCTAGACATCTTTCTTCCCTGAAAGCCCAGCAGCAGACTGGAGGCATGCTGCCCACTGCACCCATAGTCCTGGTTAAAAGCCGTGGCTCATCTTTAACAGCACTGCGGCAAAAAGCAGCTGTCACTAGATAGTCATTCCCCTGTCAAAGAGAGTGTCCCCGAGTCCTTAAAATCCAGCTCTTTGAAATGAAAATAAATGCCAAAGTAAATGAGGCCTGTCAAAGTTTTCCACAAGCCCCCTCCTAGCTTATTAAAATGTAGAAGCTCGTGTGACAAGACGCCCACACTTGTCAGCCAAACAAACAAAAAAGCCCATCTTCAGAAGCTGATTTCTTTGACTTTCCCCAATGCTTGATCTAATCCACTGGCTGTCTACATCACTATTGCCATCCTCCTTTACTCAGGGTTTACAATATGGGTGGAAATGGGTAAGGTCTCTTCCCCCTCCCACTGTGTGCATCCGTGTGCTGTGGTGCCTCTAGCTCAGGAGCTGTGCCCAGCCTCTGCCCTGCACAGAGGTACAAAGTGGCTTTGAAAGCAGGTAAGTTAATTTTGTTAATTCAGGAGAAGGTGTACAGGGTATTACTGCAGAAAATATGGTTTTGGGAGGAGGAGGGCAGAACCTGTGACCCAAGCCTGGAAGTGCTTCAGGTGTCTAGCACCACAAACAGCCACGGGCACTGCTTGTGGTGAAAGTGAGACGTGTGTGTAGGAGGTGAAGCTTTTGGGTTAGCAACAGCCATGCCCATACTCAGTATATCCCTTCAACCTGTCTCCTATCCTCTGCCTTCCTGAGACTGCTCATAGTTGTCCTTTTTATCTCTGAAGCTGATAAAGCCTCACTTAACTCAATATTGCAGATCTGCTCTATCCAGCAAAGTGTCTGTAAATGTAACCAGTGGAAACCAATGAACAGAAGTTCAGGGCTGCCCTGCAGGGCTCACTGCCAGCGTGCAAAGTTTCTCCAACAGCAGGGGTGAGTGAAGTCCAAGCTGGGAGACCTAAACCAGTTCAGGGTTTTTTGAGTGTGCCTTTAAATCACGGGTATCAAATGCTACCAGCAGGCTCTGCAATCACCCCTTCATAAAACAGACAATTGTGTCAAAATTCTGGCTGAGATGTGGCATCTGTAGCATCAAAGCAGGCTTGCATCTAACAGGCAGGGCAGTCTTTAGTGAAGGGGGTAGCCACCTGTGGAGGTGGGACTAACGTGGTCCTGCCATTAATACTGGAATCTTCTTTGCTTCAGACACAGATAATAGATGCCAAAAACTGCAGCTCTGTTAGCAAGCGACCCATGAGAAACATACTGTTAAACCCTTGGATGGGGGAGGTCAATTATTCAGCTCACTGGACAGCAGGGGACTCTGTTAGTGGGAAAACTATCCATTGGCCTTTCAGGGATTCAGCATGTAGCTGGATGCAAGTTTAGCTCGTGACCTTGAAGGGAAGCAAGTAAATAGGATTGTTAAATGAACCATATCAGATCAGCTTGCATATCTGAAGGACAATCAATAAAGGCTAACAACAGGCATAGATAGCTGTAAGGGTTGAACATCACACTGCAAAGGGGGGAAAAAAACCAACATGTTTCTGTCTTGCTTTGTATCAGAATTGCTTGTTCAGAGACATTCCTTTCTGTGCTACTTACCATCACTCAGTGATGAGCGGTGGCACTGGAGTCCTGGTCTCGGAAAAGGTGTCTGGGAAACTGGAGAAGCAAATGAATAAGTAAAGTCATCAACTGAAAGTCTGGGCAAATAAACAGGCCCTTCACCCTAAGACACAGATTTTGTGGGTGCAGGGAGATCAAAGGCTAGGGGAAAGGATAGATCTTGTACATGTTTATGTTGCTGCATGCAACTAACATGTAGCATGCGACTAACAACGTAGGTGTGAATGTGCATCCACGTTGCCCTTCTGATGGATCAAAAGTGACAGGAATGAAGCCTGAGTTCATGTTTTTTCTTTTCCAGACAAAACCAGAACCACTTGTTGAAAGAGGTGGGGAGAAAATGCATGGTTTAGTCAGTAAAGAGCCTTGGCTCAGTAAAGAAATTCTACCAAGACAAAAAAAAAAACCCCTCCCTGATGGGTGCCAACTTGCAGGAGAGGCAGGAAAAGCAGCATGTGATGAAAGTCTGGCACACAGTGTTGTAGCCACCGCAGATGTGGAGCAGCGCAAGGAGCTGAGGCAGACTCAGATGGAAGGTCTCAGCTGAAAGTGGAGATTTGTTATGGTGGGCCCCAAAACACCAAAAAGCTGAGACCAAAATAACAAACTCCACATATCAAACCTTACATGGAGTTTGAAGCCGAAATGAAAAGAAAAATCATCTTTGTGGAAAGAGAGAATATGAAGAGAACTTTCAACAAATTAAGCAAGGATCAAACCCTCTCAATTTTGGAAATGAATTGCAAGAAAATGATCTCTTAAGACAGGGTATTTTAGGTGTCCTTAAATTAGGCTTATGTAAATAGTCCTCCAAAGAGATAGATGTTCAGTATGCATTACAGTGGTCAAGAAGCACTGAGGGCAGGACACTTGACTGGTGATGTGCTTTGGAAGACCCCAGCCATAAATTTGTTTGAAAATAATGCCCCTGTCCCTCAGGAAAAAAAAAAAAAAAAAAAGCACTGATGATGCAGTTAGAAGCAGCTGGACTGGTCTGCCATCCTGTTCTGCGTGAATACCTGGATGAATGTATGTTAGTTTGTGCTCGAACTCTTGTGGGTTATGTCCTGTCTAATCCTGGAGAAAGTTGTTCATGGGCTGGCTGTCCTTGCCCTATTGCAAATAACTGTACGTTGCAAGTGAACCTGAGGAGCTTGCTACACCAATGTGCAAGCCAGTCTGCCTTCTTGCTGAAAAGACCTCCTTGCTCTGACTTTTTGTTATCATTCATTGCCTTTCAGGAGTTTAGTTTAATTTTGTGACAGGAATCCTCGACCGAAGTGGATGTAAAGGTAGTTCCCTGACAAAAGCTTTTCCTTGAAGGAGGGGCTGAGCCAGAGGGTGAGGTCTGGCACCCCGTGCACGTGGGTCTATCTTCATTCTTCCATTCTTTGTGGTGGCCTCTTCAAAGGGTGCCATCCCCACTTGGTGTGGTCTGGTGGTGCCCTATTCAGCTATATTTTCAAGGAGCAACGAGCCCTGTCCAGTGATTACCGTTAAGAGAGAGGGTTTAGATGCAGGACGTTTAAATGCATTTTGATGCTCACCAGCAGTCCAGCTCTGTCATTGCAACAATGCTGCAGCTATTAGAAATTAATCAAAAGGGCGTACCCTTGCTTTTACCCTTTCTGATTTTGGTAAGTGCATGTGAAGGTGGTGGACACACAGTTCTGGCTCAAAAACCTGGGAACTGTTGGACCGGACTGAGAATATCTTTATTAGAGTTTATGATTTTTATTTTTTGTCTTTATAACTATTTATATATTTTGTGCATTTATATGTTATCTACTTATAGACTAGATTATATTTGTATATACTTAATATACTATGTCAATATTATTAAATTACATTACACTTAATAATTCAAAAATATATATTTAACTATATATGTTATACTTTTATTTTTGTATTGATTTTATAAACTTTATTGTCTTTGTCGGAGACTTTTACAGCTGGACTGAGAATATAAGAGCATCAGAAATAGGCAGAGGTTAAAATATGGCTCCTTTGCATTCACACACTGGCTTCCATTGCTGTCTGAAAGCAGTGTGTAAGGAACCAAGGAATCCATTGTGAGCATTTGTCTCTGTCCTGCTATTTAATTATGGTCCTGGTGTTTGGTCTGACCTTTCCTTTCCCAACAGTACTGTCTTGCCTTTCAAGATTGTTGTGTTTTCTAACCTTATGAAGTCTAAACACCCTCCACTTCCAGGGGATTCCAAACTGCAATCTACCTACTTTCTAAGTCCAGGTGCCATAGCTGAAGCAAAACAAAACCAAAAGGCAGATCACGGGGTTGAATTTTAAATACCGATTCACTCTCTGAATTTTAACTAGAAGGATGCGGACAGGCATATGCCTATATAAAGGATTTTGGCATGAAGAAACCAAACTGTTAGCCCAAGGAGCTGTGTCTAGGAGGTGAATCACAGTGCAGGCGCTTGCTTAGCTAAGTCTAAGCTCCATACTGTGTGAAGTTTATCACACCTGGGTGTGATACTGAAACTAGGAAAACTTATACATGTCACTTTTCCTTGGCAGTACCTTGGTTCCTTAACACCCTGTTAGCAAAGCCCAAGTTCATACCTATCTGAAACTACCACTTTATTAAAGGTAGCAACAGAAGCGAAGTTAAATCTTGGAAAGAAACAAGTCCATGCATGTATGAATACCGAAATGGAAATAAAAAAGCTAAGCTCAAGCATACTGTTGTAGGACTTGACAAGCCAAACTCATGGACTTCACGTGACACCTTTGCCTGACAACCTGCTGCTGCACAAGCAGGCAGCTGGAGGAGTCTCTGCTGCTGAAGGCTGAAGGGAAAACCAACAAGTCACAAGCACTGGTCTGTAGGATAGGACTCAGGACTCTGCAGAAGACAATCTTCTCTGCAGATCAGGTAAGATAATGTAAGGTTTGTCTTGCTGCCCTCTTTTTTTTTTTTTTTCCCTCAGTGTGTAAATTATCAGCTGAGTTTCATGGAAATATGATTCTGTCTGGGAGGGCTAAGAAACACATGTTTTTGAACAGTTCATCACAGGGTTTTCAGCAAGCTATCACTTCTGCTTTTAATATGCTGAGGGAATGCAGGAGGTTTTTTCCAAAACTGTAAGTACCCAGCTGCCGAAACTGCTTCATTTACGCTTTGGCCCCTTCATTGTCGAGTATCGTAAGTCTCCTGGACAAAAGCTGCTAGAAAACATACATATGGCCTAAGAATTCATTTTGTTACAGCGTCAGGTCTGGCTGAGCCAAGTCAAACCTGCTGGCACCTTAGTGAGAAACCATCAGCTAGGATCTTCATTCAGGACTGTGAGTAGACCAGGGCTTCCCTTCCTGCTTCAGCACTGGGCGACTGACTCCATGGGGGCTGTGCACCAGCCAAAATGACTCTCAGCAGCCACGTGGGAGAGCAGCTAGATCCAGGAGGCAATGAAGAACTGCTTGGGATAAAGGAACAGGATGAAACTACTAAAATCGGGAATCTTCATGGGCTGTATCATCTCAGAGATTAGTTAGAGCCCAAACCAAAAGGAAAAGGATGGTCATCAGTCGAAGCTGGGACTGCAGCTACTATGGAAATTATTGTCCTGTTTCACAGTCTCCTCCTCTTGCACAGTTTCAGAAATTTTCCTATTCCATCTGAGAAGAAAAAAGCCCAGCCAAACCCAGCCTTTCAGAACTGTGCAACCTGAGCGTTTGTTTCAGTGGGACAAACGGATTCAAAGAACAAAGCCAAAAGACTAGACAGTGAAACAGTCCGCAGGATTTGAGCAGAAAGATTATCTTCATGATGCTTTATCTGCTCCTCCTCCATCATAAAATAGCAAGGTAAATTCACTTTTACAATATCATGTATTTTTTCAAAATAGAGAAAATTGCAGTCTTTTTGAGGGCACAAGAAGTGGTGACAGTTCTGCTTGGAATAAAATATGAGTGAGGGCAGACTCAAGCAGTGACAACCACTACAGAATCTCTTTCTGCTTCCTTACAGGCAAGAGGAAATGAAATAAAAAAGAGAACAGGAGAAACAAGGACAGTTCTCTGGGTTGGGTTTTTTATTGTTGTTTGCCAACTGGAAAAGGCTGCAGAAGTAGCACAAACTCCTCACGCATTCTGAGCCCTGACCAGCTTAAAGGAACTGTCAAAGGGCTGCCTCTGAGCTCAGAGACACATATTTTTATCAAGGAGATTAGATTTAATTAAAAAAACAATTAAAATCAGTAAAGGAAAAAGACACAAAGGCCAGAGACCCTGAAATTTTGTATTCCAAGTCACTAAGACTCTGAGATCCTATAAGCATGGTGGTGGTGGCACCAGGGTCCACTCAGTCCAGCCTGGTCAAGCCACCCCTTCCAGATGGAGCAGGCAAAGGCTCAGAGGTGGGAAAATGATGAGGGTGACAGTAAAGCGTGCTGCCTTTGATGATTTTTTCCTGCCAGTGTAACAATTTCCTCTTTGAGTAGCATGACTCCCACTTTGAAGTTTGGGTGGGTTTTTTTTGTTTGTTTGTTTTTGGTTTTGATCTAAAATGTGCAACAGGCAGAATTCATCAGCCATCGTACTCATTTCATCCAGACAGGCCTCGTTTCCCTACTAACCATTTTTGGTCCATTAACCTCCCATTCTATTGCCTTGTATTTATTGCACGTTAATAGCATACTCAAGCCTCATCAAGGCTAATTTATAACTTTCGTTGACTTCTGTAAACGCTGTCTTGGAAGAGGCTGAACAGTCACAGCATCTAAACAAAAGAGGCGGCACAGAAGAGTTGAAGCCTAGCACTGAACGTAGTCACCCAGGATAGCGTAGTAAGGAACTGCACAAGGAGTTCTCTTTCCAGATGGAACAGCCTTAGTGTTGGGCTGGAGCTTTTGGGGGATTAGTAAGGCAGCAGAGCAACTGGTTTTGCACCAGTAAAGATTTCAGCTAAAATAAACACAACTGCCAAGTTGCTGCAATGAACTGGTATTCAGCTCTCAAGGTCCATACAAAAACATCTATCAGATTCCCACAGTGATTAATATATGTCTTAACTAGGTCCACGATAATTGGTTAGCTATATAACAAATTATGGCAAACCGTAAAACAAAGTATGGCAAGGGGTAAAGTACACCTTGTGTTACTTAGCAACAGATATACAACAAATTACACCATGAATTATGGCGAGTGGTAAGGTATGCCTTGCATTACGTACTTAACTTTAAAAGCAAAAGAGAAAAAGAGAAACACAGGGATACAGAAAGAGTGAGTGAGAGAGAGAAAGAGGTCACCGCTCCTGGTTCCAGCGTTGGCCCAGCCAATGGGGGTCTCTGGTTTGTAGAAGTGCTCCTTTGCGGATCCCCAGGGCAAAAAAGTCCCTCTAGGGGCACTTATTTTCCTGTTTTATGTTCGCGGTATCAGTGTGACCCACCCTGCTGTTACGGTGCTCAGGTTGTTCTCCCCCCCCAGGTGACATGTAGGCATGATTTGGGTGGGGAGACGAGTCCTACAGTAGTGTATGTTCAGCATGATCTCGATAATCTTCATTAGCATATGCAGGGTGTGAACCTTAATATGCATTTCGCTGATAACGAGGCAAAGGTCATTCATCGGACACGATGGCCCCAAAACCAGAGAACTAACAAGCTTCACAAGTTGAACAGAAAGCCCTGTCTTCACAGGACTTCCTCCCCACCCCGCCCCCCCAGACGCATCCTGCGCTATCCAGAGTTTTCTCGCCTGAGTCGCACAAGAGATAAACAACTGTTAGTCTTATTAGTTCTTTGAGCACCAGGCCTACACCATCCAGACTCCCCATTATCTACCCCGCGGCTATAGCCACATTTCAAGGTATTTGCGAGTGTTTGAGACATTCCTTAGTGGGGCTCAGAGGGCCTCCTCCTCCCTTTATCTCTCTTCCTTTCTTTCAGGGAATTTACGGGTCGTCTTTTACACCACCCACGACTCAAACACTCCAAGTTTTTCTTTGACCCTTGTGATCTGAACATAGCATACAGGTACAGAGGAAAAAGAAAGCGAGAGATCATACATCTAACTATTGCAAGGCCTAGCATTAAAAACAAGAATCCACACAATCTCATAAGAGCAATATTTATAAGCCATCTTCCCCACGCCGTGAGTCCCAGAAATTTTAGCAGTGATGCAATCCATGGTCCGGGACTAAGTCCCTCAAGCCAATTTGCCGGCTGCATTGCTTGAAATAGTTCTCCAGTCTTGTTGCTATCTCTCTCACCTTCTTTGGCGCTTCCTCTATGGTGGTGGTAGCATTGTGTATGGTGACACAACAATCTCCTATCAAATGTAACTTTCCACGTACCCCATGTTCCTTTAACAGCAACATACCCAAAAACAACTTGTTCTGGCAAGCCATTTTGGATACCTGTTGGACTTGTAAGTTCAGTTCCCTGAACGCATGTTATTACAGTCATGCACGATGTTCCACCTGTGACTGAACTTCTAACAGGCATCATTGGCTGACTTTTCCTGATAGGTTCCATTTTCCTGACCTTGAGGCAGTAAAAAGTATACACCTGGCTCATGCCAGTCGGTCCATCCAGAATAAGGACAATTCCCGGGCATGAAAGAACAATCGCCTGTGCCCCATAATATGTTATATTGAATCTAAAAGTTTAGAAATATCAGCTGTCATAATGGCAAATTTAAATCCTTGATCCACTGAAACTGGTAAGTCAACACACATGCCCTGGTCTGTGCGATTATCAAATCCCATGCTGCATTGGGCAGGATACTTAAATTCTGGACGGACTGAGCCAGGATTATACATACACAACATGAGAACACAAACTTCTTCCACACCATCTTTCCCTACTAAACTACAAACACAAGCATAACAGGATTAGATAAGTGATGCCAATAATAACCCACAGAACAGCCAAAAGCATGAGTCTCACAGCCTGCAAAAAATAACATATATTAAGATGAACAACGATTAGAAGGACAGCGCAATCCATCCAGTGATCCTTCCCATGTGCATTGGTGGCTACCCAAGTATAAAGATTGAGTGAGCTTTTCGATGTCAGGGGCACCGCTCCCACTGTCAGTAGTTCCACCAGAACAGGCTGTCCTGGATAATGGAGCGGGTTCGCAGGATCTTTGGTCTCTTTTCCTGGGGAGTATGGATGGAGGCTTAGGACAGAACATGGTAGGTTCTGTCATGTGGGAATCCATTAACTCCCCACCAGCTGTTTACTCTCATTACTGCATCTGGCACCCATTGTGGCCAACCCGGTTTGTGGGATTTTAGGGTCCCGCTTCAGAAGCCTGTTGGTATGCTCCACAATCCCATTTGCTTGGGGGTAGTACAGAGTATGGAAAACCCACTGGATTCCTTCATCCCAATAAAGTCATAATTAACTTGACATTAACTGCATTGCATTAGATATCACGTCTAGTAAATACCACTAAGTTTCCTCAGAATTTGAAGGTCTGGAACATTATACACTCTAGAGGGCTTGGAGTTCAAGATCAAGATTTCCCTTCCTGCAAATGTTGTTAAAAAACAGCTCCAGAATGCCTCTGTGGTTGGGGTAAATTAGCTGACTGCCATGAAGCAAACCCTTGCTTCTTATTGACAGAGGAACTCCCTTTGGCTTCTGATCTGAGTATCTTGCAGCAAAGCTTCAACCCACAGTTGTTTTTGTGACAAATACAACAAGCAAGCAGGATGTGGCCAGAGAGGTGTTAAGTGTGCAGTATTTTTCAGAGCTGCATCTTAAATTACAGGATGATCATGAGAACACTTAATTCATCATCAATTACACCATGTCTTCTAGTAATGAATAAAACTATCACTACCCTTTATAAATGACAGAAGTTTTTTACCTTGAAATATATTCTTTGCCTTATGATACACGGTCTCTCTCATTAGAAACCAGTCAATTCAAACCCACAAGACAGAGAAACTACCACAGAGGTCCTGTATCAGTTAATCTTTTTGATTAGTAACCCATATGAATAAAGACGCAACATACAGTGCACAGTTTAATTAGTTTATTTTTTAAAATCCTGTCAGAAATATAGCTATGCATTAATTACAAAATATATTAAACAATCTATCAATACTTCCAAGGGAACAGGAGTACTTTAATTCTGTTCAAATGCAAACAATACAAACCTTCAACACTGACCCAGAATAATCTTTTGCATCCATCGTCAATATATTTGATGTGAAACCATCTCTACGAACAGAAAGGCCACCCTGATTTTATTTCATTAGCAAGTTTAATCTCTTGATAGCAAACACGACAAGGCATATCATGAGACCACTTAAAAACCAAGTCTATACATCTCACATTATCTGAGCTCCCACATATACATTACATACCAACATTTTTAGTAAAATAATTTTCCCTGCCCTGCAGGGGAAGACATTCAGAGGCAAAAAGAAAACACATTTGCAATATATTAGAATTGGAAAATTCGTGCCATAGCAGCTTTGCAAATACACATACTAAAACCGGATGACTTAAAACACATTCAAGACAACAGAAATCTGGAAAACAAAAGAAGCTAAGCCACTTCCTAAACCACCTTGAGATCCAGTAATGCTGCAAAGCATCAAGAGTTACAGAACTAAAGCACCCCATTCCTGAAGAAGAAAACTGTTTAAATCCCCATATTTCTTCATATTTGTTTTAGAGACAACTCTCAACACTGCATATCTTTCTGCTTCCATTTAAGTAGTTCTAGCAATTACACCTCAATCCACCATGGTAAAACAATTTCTCAAAAGAAAAGATCAGATTTGGAGGAAGGGGGTAAAAAAAAAAGAAAAAAAAACAAACAGCTGTTTCAGTGAAAATATACTTTCACATAGAAACTGAATCTCTTCGTGCTGACCTTAGGAAAGCTGGAATATTAATGAAGACTATACATTGACATGGGAACAATGTAGACTCGGAAGTTCTCCCATTAGCTGAAAATGATCTTATTTGTAAGAGAAAGCTTTGAAACTGCAGTTAAAATGAAGAGTAGCTTGGAAGGTGGGGGAAGAAAGAAAATGGAAAAAGTAGATGGATAAACACTTACAAGCATTCATAACTTTTCATGACAGAAAGATTTAACTGATACTTTGCAAATTAGCTTTGAAAGTCTCTCATGTAAAACTCTGGCATTACAGTAATTTGGCATCACTCAGAGTTCTACTTGGTAATATTAAAATACAAAACCAGTAGAATAGCAGCAGTGAATAAAGCATTCATACTACTGTGGCCAATATAGTATTATACATGCAGTAGCTTTCTATTCCCTATTGGTTTGTGCTCTTGTACAATATTAACTTGAATCATTTAAACTCCTGAACCTGCCACCAAACTGAGTTTCCTCCCAGGGCAGAAGTAGATCAGATCTAGCAGATAAAGCTCAAAGCAAAAATTCAGCTCATAATGCAAAGCTTCAAAAGGAAAGAAAGTACTAATACATTTAGTGGGCCTTGGGTATAAACTATTAGAACATAGACTAAGGACATTTTTGTTAATACCACTAGGGTTGAGAAAAGAACTGTGGCAGGAAAAAGCTCTCAAGTCTCTCTTCTGTGCCCCTGCCCCCCCCCCAACCAACCAAAGCCAAAACAAACCCCAGAATAAAGAGAGGAGAATTGTAGCCTTTGAGCATCTTGAAAAAACATGGATAACTAACATAGCTTGAAAACTATTGGAGAACTAGTGTACAGTGCCTTCTGTATATAGTGGGTCTGGACATTGCCACGTATATTAAGAGTTCTTGGTTAAGAATCATTTAACTACTAGGAATGCTCTAACTGAAGACACTCTGAAAAAATTCAGCTAATACAATGAGGCTATTCAATATAAAAACTACTTAAGAGGTTTAAAAAAACAAACAGTTTTAAAGCATGGATCTTTTCCTGTTTTGAGTAACATCTGCTCCCCTGTCCTCTAAACACACAGAATACACTAAATAAGTCAACAACTGACTGCATTTACCATTAGCCAGGAAGCTCACGTTTCAGTAGTGACAATGCTCCATTGAATACAATCCGTTTTCAACTAACAGGCTCTATCTGCAAAATAAATCTTACCCATCCGGATATGATGAACAAAGTTGTAGGTTGGGTCCTGGAACTTCTACTGTCATGCAGGCGGGCAGAGTATCCTCCCAAATCAATATACTTACAGTATATATAGTAGTCTTTCATTAGCCTTGTATATATTAAGCATATGCACTTTCCCCACAGATGGTCCCCACAGGACTGCTTTGATGAGGCCAAGTAGAATACTCTTCAGTATCTTGTAAGCTGCAGCATCTCAAGCCTTTAGGTTGTTTCACTAGCTTGCAGAAATAATATACATATGCTTATGTATGGCTTAGCTCTTTCTTTGTTATCAGACTGTGTACTTAAGTTATGGGGTGAACAAAATTTTTTCGTCCCTCCTTTTAAAGACAAGATTCAGAATTTTATCAGCACCATGATAAGTTAAAATTTTTAGCACCAGTGAATTTGAACTACTCAGCTTTGACTGGTCAAAACAAACATTTATATGGCCTACAAACAATCAGTACAGAAAATAATACATGCAACATTAGGACGCTCATGAATTCTTGACATAGTGAATCTAGTGTTGGGTTAACGAGTAACTATGGAAGACAGATTTTTTTTTCTAAGAGCAAACAGGATTGGGATTTTTTCTCACACTGCCTAATTAAAAGGCTTTTCTTCCCCTCCCAAGTCTTGAGGGTGGCGCAGCTCCTATTGTCTAATGGGACAGGAAATACCCATGACAGCTGGATGTTGATATGGCCAGCTGTCCACTCTGAGAATTCACGGGAGACAACACAGGTCATACATAACCCAGAACACCAAGAGACGCAGGTCACAAGTTAAGCTTTGGCACAAATTCAGGTTTCAACAACAGTACAAGAAGTTCTGCATGACCCTATCTAGTTAGTACATACCTTTGCTCATATATCCACTCACAACCTGAAAAATGTCCAGTGCCAGGAGAAGATCCCACCAGCACAAAGGTATCTCATTAAAAGGCTACGCTTTCATCAATCTGGTGATGGTGACTGACATTCTGGGCCCAGAGCACACACTTAGAAAAAGTTTTATCAAAATAAAGAAAATTAGGGGAGCACTTTCAGACCATAAATATTTCTTCAGTGAATTCAGCTCAGTCATTTAGCCTCCTCCACAACACTACCACATGTCATTCAGAAATACTAGTAACAACCCTACATTGACATGCAACTTCCTGAAGCTAACTCTGCAGGAGGGAAAGATGAAAGTGTACCTCAACCCTAGGTGATGTGAGTAAAGCCTTAACCTGACTTCAGATTTCAAGAGAAGCATAGCCAATTCAAAATTCTAGATAAGTTAACATAGAAACTCTCTCAACTTCTCCAAGCCCCGTGAAAAACAAACACCCCCTCACCTTTATTAATTTAGCTATTTCCCTACTACAGTATCTATTCCAAGGCACTGAGGTGAAAAGATTTACAGGTCTTTTCTGACATGACTTGAGTTTTACCAAGCTGAGATATACAGGTACCTCAACAGGATTTTCCTGTAGGCAGTTAAGTTTTGATTAACAGCACTTCAGTAGCTTACTACTTTAATAGAGAACAATACCAAATATTTGAAGACGTGACCTCACGCAGAAAAAAAACTATACCAGCAACAACAAAGTTCTATTCAGGTGAAGATCAACTATGTTGGCACCTATGATCTTTTACAAATGCAGCCTATATGGATGATGAAGCATGCTTGTAATCTGTGGTAGAACAACAAGACTAGTGGCTCCATTCTTCTGGTTTAAGACTTATAGGCTACATAGCTCCATCAGTACTGCGAGCTTGAAATCCTTCTCTGCGGAGACTATTTAAATCTAGACGAGTTAGAACTTCACAGCGCACCAGAAGGGTATCATCCTTTACAAAGGTTCTTTGTTTCAAGGTTTGCAGGTGCATGAAAGTCACATAACCAAAACCTTTTGGATTGCGGTGAATTGTTGGTCTCTGGAAGGCTAGTAACTCTGGCTTGGCTTCCATTACTTCTTCATGATTCTGTCTTTCAGGGCCTTCTGATTGATCCAAAATAGAAAGTCGTATAGTGCCTTGGAAAGGCCAGGGCAGATGGCTGTCATATTCTCCTTGCATAGTGTGGACAAACAGAGATATAAAATTAGCACAACGCTGAGCATTTGGTAATTGGATATGCAGACGCAAACACAGCTTGTAGCCAGGCTTTCCAGTATAGAAGCCAGGACTGTGCATTACAACAGGTCTCTCTTCTTCCTGGGCTTTCTGAAGTCCACTGAAGTTCTCAATCTTCCAGATATAAATACCGTTACATTGCTGTGCCTCCATTTCAGTAATCTTTACCTCCAAATTTCGGATAGTACGTTTGAGTTCTGCCATGTGAGTGTTCTGAGTCTCCATTTTAGCAATGAGTTCTCTGATTTGGTGATCTTGTCTGACCAGACGACCTTCCAACTGCTGAATAGTTTCTTTGAAGTTTTCAACTTCTGGATTACAATCATATGCGGTATGTGACACATGTGAGAAGAGGGCAGGCTCAAAGGGTAGGCCATTGATGAAGGGCACAGGATTTGTAGCAGTAACACTGATATTTTGAAAACTCTGAGCCATCATTCTCATGTGAACCTGAGTGAACTCCTGCATATGTCGTGCCAGTTCATTCCTTTGCATCTAGAATTTAAGAGATGCAGCATTAGAAACATACCAAAAATTACCTGCACTCACATTTTACATGTGGCACTGAAGAAAATCAAACAACTAGTTGCTTTTGTTACGTGAGAAAAACTGGAATGTGAATCAAGGACAGGTGATGTGACAAAGTATCACTTTACCAATGGAGGGCTCTAAATTTTGACAAACGAAAAAAGAAATTCAAATGCGTGGGGGCAAATATTGTTCAACTCAAAATAGTGACATGGTGAAAAATATGTTACTGATAAACATACATTTAGTATTTTTTCTGTGTTCTAAATCTGCATTGTATTCCCTTCACTGATTTACTAAAATGCTCCATAGTACCAAATACTATGAAAACTGATGTGGAAATGATGAGGGGAAGAGATCAATTTTTACAGAGAGGTATTAAAACAGCTAGAAATGAGAGTATCCAGATTAAATAATTTTAGAATTTAATCAAATTCAAAGCACTGTCAGGTTTTCTTCACTGAACTCTAAGAGCCATAACTGTATTTGGTCACAACTTTGGAAGAAATGCTAGAAGCTACTTTACTGACATGAAAGCTGAGACAACACTCATGGATTAATAAAAGCAAGTTCATCAAGCAAATAATTTACAGAGTTTTTTTAAATTTGAAAAGAACTTTTGAAAGGCAATGTATCAACATGTAGAGTTTTAGAATTAAGATACCGCAAACTAAAAAACCCCAACAAATCACTGAAGATTTGGGCTGGTGAACGAGACAAGAATAGGAAAACACATTAAAGAACCCCAACAAAAATATGCAGAAGGTCTGAAATTAATGATTCTGATAAAAGGCTTACCTTTTCAGGACACCCAAAGGCACTGTAAAAACATGGCACTGGGGCAGTGGGACAATCATTGTCATAATGGTTAGGCATCTAAAACAAATCAGATTTGAAATTAATTTTTTCATCAAGACTATTCTTTTATAACATCCTAAAAGGATGCAGCTGGATGGACTCTGGATAGGTATCTGAAGTCAGATCAGTTTATACCTATGTAATTTCGCAAAGAAGTATGGAAGTTTTGAACAAAGATGTTAGCTGATGATAAAAATTCTACATCCTCCTTGTATGTACTTGAACAATTAATTGCCTTTGCTCTTAGAGCAGGCATCAGAAAGCATTCAGGTTTTCTTGCTAGGAGGAAAGCCTTTTGTTTCTAGCCTATCTTCAAGCTAGATCACAGTCCATTTCCTCCCCTTCTGAAGCACTACTTGGATATACTTGTTGCGTCTCTCATTATCCCCTTCCTCAAAAAGCTCAAGGTACTTCAATTTTTCTTATGGTTATGGTCCGTGTTTTCCAGACCCAATTATCTCACTGCTCTCGATCCTCCCTATTATGCCCACCTCAAAAGCTGGACAGCTTCAGCTGAGGCCTTACAAACCCTAAACAGAACAAAGAACAAATTCTGGGTTTCACAAGCAAAATACCTGTTTATATAACCCGGTATGTTTGCCATGTTTAAATATCATGACGAAGTAGTACACAAGCTTTATATATAGGTCAGCCATTAATTCTAAACCATTACCTATTTTAGCATTCTGTGTTCTCTAGTTTTGCAGTTCATTATTCTACCTAACAACAGATTTTTGCCTTTGGTGTTCCTGAACTCAATCCTGTTTTTCAGAGCGTTTCTCCAATTTGACGAGACCATTTTATATTTTAACCCAGGTCATTAACATAGTTGCCATCCCATTCAAACAGGGATAGGCTGCAAATTAATTAACAGTTGCCATTTGCCTGTCAATGAAGTAAGTTATTTTTGAATAGAAGAAATAATAATGGCTACAACAATAGTAACAGACAAGCAGAATTCCAGCCAGCATCTACAGTTTGATAGTGAATTATTTATAGCTACTTTTCAACAGTGGCTTTCCAATTACAAAGCCTTGTCTTCTAATGTCAGGCGTAACCATACACAGCTGCTTGGTATTCTTCAACCTTCATTCAAGATGAAAAACATGCATCATGGCCCCTCTCAAGAATCAGTATAGCTAAACAATGTGATTTGCAGCCAAATATCTTACAAAGGCTTACCAGACTGCAATTGCAAGCTGGAGTAGCATTTAAAAGAGGATTACACCTGCATTGGATCCAACATTCTCAGAGAGAGACAGGTACAGATTTATTAGGTAGTAGACAAACTTGTTTCTTCAAGTTTAATTTCAGATTAAAGAAGCAATGTGGAAATACAAAACATCTGACCCAGATTAAACACAGAGAAATGTAGTCTCTTACCTGCTCTCTGATGAGCACTGTGTTGCAATACTCACAAAATACATTGGCGAGTGGACAGGTTTGGTCATGAAGCTTCATTATCAAACAGAGAAAAAGAGAGGAAAGAAAGAATCAATAAAGTTACACAATTTAAAAGAGTGCTAATCACCTGTGATAAGATATTAATTTTTTATTTACCTTTCAAATTTTGCATTTAGTTGTATGCAACTGTGAAACAAAGGCAATCCCCTTACCGTGAATAGTATGTTTTCTGCAATTACTGTTTTTTCCTGGACTCATACAAGAGTATCATGAAGTTGCAGATATTTTATTTCCTAAAGCTTTTATGCTCCAAAGGAGTCTGAATTTATCCAGAAGTTTCTGAAATTCATGTTCAACTGTAGGAGAACTATATTACAGACTTTTTGTGTTATTAGACTATATATATGAATATATATACACACTATATATATAAATTGTTCATATACAATTCATAATACGATATCATAAAATTAATACCCTTGAGATAAACCACATCCATATACAGATGAAGCTCAAAAAGCAAAGGACTATCCTCAGTATCACCCAAGTAAAAAATGCAGAGCCAGGAGAAGAATTCAGAAATTATCTTGGTCTTGTGTGTTAGCAGATATCCCCAAAAGATGCATCTCCTGACACATCCTTTCTGCCAGGCATAAAACCTGTAAATATAAATATTGCTTGTGTGTTATTTTAGCAGTAGATACCAGCCTCTCTGATGGTAAGGACAAAAATCAATGGTTCTTACACAAGTCTTTTCACACCACGGGGTTCCCAAGAAGTTTGTATTTAAGCACAATCCTCTCCCCCGCTTTCACCTGTTCTAGACTAATGTCTTGAGTTTCGAGCCTCTCTCCTGTGCAGCACAAACAGCTCTTCTAGACCAAAAATTTTTTTTTTTTTAACTGATGTTCCATTTACAAGCAAACCCATGTGAATGAAGGTTGAAAAACTAAGAGTCCTGCTACGTACCTCTTTATCTTCATAGGCCATAGACGTGGCACAGTTTGGACAACACACTTGACGCCTCGGACACTCCTGTGTCATGTGTTCTTTCAGATGGTTCTTCTGGAAGGCTCCTTGGCACTGTGGGCATTCCACAGCAGAAAAATCACACTGCAACTGGTGGTCCTGAGCATGGAGAAAAGAGGGATTTGATACTAGAAACAGGTATTTATCATCTAATCTGTTTTCAAGATAAAGCACAGTACAAGAGGAACAAATTGCAGTCACACAAGCAAATCCTTATACACTACGCTGACTTTACCAACGGCCTGTCTCATTACTAAGATCAGGGCTTCATGTATTCAGAACTTAAAGAACGCTCTCAGGTAAAAATTCAGCTTTATGTTTACCCTTTTAACCTTGTATATTATTTTCCAGAACCATTATTTCAACTAAGATGTCTACCTGCTTTGAGGGAATATTAAACTGACTTTAGGGAACTTGTGTGAAGTACAGATACAGCTGATCAAAAGACAAACATGAATGATCCTAAAGAGAAAGCTGCATTAGTACAATTTTCATGCACTATGATGTTCACTTGAGAATCACCTAATTACAATTGAAGACGCATGAAGAAATATACATGCAGCTATAGTCTTGAATGAACAATGCATTGAATCAGCATAAACAGGTATGAGGTTACATCCATCTACATTAACTTTTGAATTTTTACTTGCCCATGTAAATAAGGTTCCATATTTTCAAAACTAATTCTCACCTCTAAATGCCTCAGCTCCATCTTCATACTGCAGCCCTTGTTGGGACACTTAACCATTAATGAAAGGATTTCCCGTTTAGCGAAGTTGTCAGGAAAAAGTTGATTTTCAAGCAGAATTTCGTTGTCTACTGGACATTTGTGACCTGCATCTCTACAATGAAGGAGAGGGGAGA
>VZSZ01004058.1:103868-116389 GCA_013398815.1 Ibidorhyncha struthersii
AGAGGGGATTCCAAGTTTACTTTGCCTTTGATTTAAAATATTTTTACACCAGCAAGATGTTAGTGGCCAAGTTACAACACATTAAGAAATGTCTGCAAACAATGGCATTTATGTGGCAATTACCAGAAAGTATGCAACCTGCATCAGAGAAATTGACAATACACAAGTTTCACCAGAGGTGGCATGACTGGGATCGCAGCACTTTTCTAACTTAATAGTTTTTATTTGGACAAATGCCACAATAGATACTCTGGAAATAAATTTGAGGAAGATGTAAAGAAACAAAGAACTTACAGTTCCATTTCTTTAAGTACTTTACATAGCTCAAACATCAAAGAATATTTCAGATATTGTTTCAAAACAATCCTTTAAAGATTCTTGGGCCTTCTCTCCTTTCTTACTTTATAAACAACCAAGGTGATCACAGATGAGAGAAAAAGCAAAAATGCCTTCCCCCCCCCCGATTCACTTCATCTATTTGGCATTACTTTTCAAATAGCCCATTTTGCTGTTTTTGTTGTTGATCATCCTTCAATTTGTTTATTTATACAGCAAAGAAGGGTGAAAAAACTCCAAACACAAAAATCACTAATAACTATGAGAATTACACTGGATTTAGAACTGGGTGTTGTGTCTGAAGCCATTTTAACAGCAAACAGACTGGAAGTCAGCACTAACTGGCCAAAGTTTGGAGTCTGATGGTGGAACACGGGTGCATGTGACTTGCACAAGAGAACTAACAGCCTGTTCCACTTCTTCAGGTTTTAACTGCATTTAAACACAAGAATCATTAAAAACAAAGTAAAAAAGGGATCACCTCCACCAAATTGTCCTTTAAAACATACGCAGTGCCAGCTCATTTCTATAAGCAGTACGTGAATGTATCTATTCACAATTAAGTAATAGTTAAAGAAACATGAAGGATCAAAGCTTCTGAGCTGAAGTGCTAATGGAAACAGCAATAAAATGGAAAAATACATGGGGCGGAAAAATGTCAGAGAGCACTTGTGGTGCAAAGATCAAAGGCCAGATCATTGTCACTGCTTGAAAGCATGAGGGGAAGTAGAACCTAGTGGGCTGTGGAGACCATGAGGGAATTTGTGTTCTTTGTTGGAAAAGGAAATAATTGCTCAGCAACTCCTTCATCAGCAATGCTGCTAGAGGAAGCCAGGGTAAAGCTGAGACTTCAGAAAAAGACAATGAACTTCCTTTCCTGGGTTTTGCTTGCAAGAGCTAGCTCACCTCAAGTCTGATATTCATACTCCTAAACAAATGGAAAAAAGAAAATACCTAATGTGCTGTTTTGTTTCATAGCTCCCTGAGCTATGATCGTCATGATGATATTTGTCACAACGCAGAAATACTCCCTTGCTTTGCAGGCAACCTACAGCAAATCAGTATTCACAGGTATAACTTGGTTACAAATACCCTGTTTAGTGAAGTATAATGGTAGTTCAAGACGCCTGCTGCTAAGACAGCAGCCTTATTTCTACACAGAAAAGCTAACCACGTATAATCACAGCCAACAACAGATTAATTTTAAATAACGATTACTAGACCCCCAGTTTAAATAACTAGCAGACAACGGGTAAAATAAGAATGAATGGCACTTCTCCAATTATTCTAGTAAGGAAAGAGCAATAACTTATTGTAGTACATTAAACAGATGTCAAACACCATTTACAAGTATTGGGATTGTGTTTAAAAGGCTGCTTAGACCCATCTTCATACAAAGATGTTGCTACATATTTCCTATCACAGATTTGCGTTTACGCACCTCAGTTCTAATTTACATCACAGCGAATGCTTTCCTACGCTGGAATAACTCCTCACATTGGGCTGTGTCACCCAATAATCATCTGCTACAAAGTACAACGAATATTCCTATAATTTCCCTTGAAATTAAAATATAGGTATGAAAAGTAAAGCCAGCATAATTTTATTTAAAGAAAAAGCCTGCTCCATGATTTTAGCAACCGAGCAGTTTAGCCTAAAAGCTGAAACAGTTGGCATACACTTTAACTGCAGCCATGCTGGCTGTCTGATGAGCTGCTCTCACCCAAAGCTTTCCTTGCTGCTCCTTGTCAGCTCATAATTCTGCTTTTCTGATAAACAGAGGTTCTGATATTTGGCAAGCTCTACTACAAGCCCTAAGTCAGCTTTCACCAAAGATACAGGAGAAGAAAGACTAGAGTGAAATTTAAGTAGCTACTGCACCTGAACTTAGCTCTTCTAGAATTGCTAATCAAGTACTTTGTAGACAGTAACATCTGTAAACTATTATTTGTAGTAACTTAGGTAGATAAGCTTCCTCACTACCACGTCTCACAGCACTTCGAAGCACGTCAGACAGCTTTATTTTAAAAGATGCCAAGACTTTCTGGGAGGCAAACATTTACTGTGATCAAATCCATCTGGTCTAATCACGTCCCTCACATTGTAAGATCTAAGCCTCCAGTCTTTAGAAGTTTTTTTTAAAAAAATCTTTCTAGTTGCAGCCACTTCTTCAACATGGACAACTACAACTGTTTGTGTAAGTCACAAGAAGCAATTACTCAAAAAATTCTTGTCCACTCTTTATGATTTAAAATCCTTATTCTCTGCGTTCACTTAACCTAGACAGTGGGCAAATGAGGACTAAACAGAAGCAATTTTTTTCCTGATCAAATAAAGGCTGTGGCAATCACTTAATGAGAAAAATAGTACTTAGAGAATGTCACAATCACTTTCCATTTTCATTTTAGTTCTGCAGAAGCTTCTCAGTGACATCAATCAATATGGTACTGTAGACATTACATACTTCAAATCAATATTCTACTGTACTACTACTGTACTGCCTACTTCAAATCAATAGCTTGATCCATGGATCCCAGTTAAGCATGCAGTTCAGCCCTTCAGAGATTCAGAGGGGTCTGGCACTTTTAAGTTGTCTGCTCTGCTTTCACAAGCATTCACTCAAACCACACTCCGAAGACAGATTTCAGTGGGGAATGAGGGAGAACATTTACTATCAGTGAAACATCTGAAATATCACAGTGATGATGTATAGACTCTAAGACGAAAAATGCTTTCCACCTCTGTTTAGTATTCACTGAAACCCTCAATACTATCTATACAAATGAAGTAAAATAGGGAAGGGGTGTAAAAGAAGCAAAAGCTTCTGGTTATTCAGACAGTTTGCAGATCTAAAACTTTGAGCAGAGGAAATGCTCTGTTAATTTAAAAAGGAAGAGAAACTATTTCCCATGCCTGGCGTTTAAGAAAGAAGTTTCTCTGCCTGCTACGAGATGTTGCATTCCGAGCATGGGTTCACTGCAGTTCGTCACTCAGTCCTGTGGTAAATTCTAACCAATGACCATAACTGTGCAGCTCATCAGCAGAAGCAGAAGGATTAGAAAACAAGATCACCTTAGCTGTTAAGGATCTGAAAGACTGGAAATGAGACACCCATTTTTAATAATTTTAAGTTTAGTCATTTTTCCCCTCAGTTTTCAACCTAGGAATTCTGTTGTCTTTGAAATGACTGGCGAGTAGACATTTCTAAAGCTCAGTATACTTAAGTACTGACTAATTTACCTGCAGGATTTATAGACATCATACTCCAATGAGAAGGTTTAAGGATTTCTTTTATTTCTTCCAGAAATACCCAAGTTAAAGAAGAGTATAAAAACTGCTACTGCCAATAAATAGAGCAAGCTCAGAGAGAGCAGGTAAGGAATTCCAAAATGTAGTGGCCTTTATTAGTACAAATGTCTAATTCAATACTTACAAGCATGCATGAAATTTTGTACGTTGATCTCTTGAAAGAGCTTAGATTGGAATGTGCAAAGCAGAGGCAGGAAAGTGAAGCCAACTGCTTGTGCCTAGGGAACTGGATTATAGTCAACGACAGGTTCAGGTTAGGGCAAAAAATTTGCCTCCTTCCATGCACCTGGCTGACGCCAATATGGGATGCAGCTGGGTAAGGCCCAATGTACTTTTCTTGCAGAAGTAGGAACACAGTGAATAAGGACTAAGGGAGCACGGTGATCTCATGGTACGGTTAGTGAACTAAGTATCTCTCAGCTTCCTCTGCAGAATCCACAGGCGAGTCACTTTTCATGAATGAACACTGGTGGTATTCTGCATTTTATGGATAATGAATTTGCATCCTTTTCTCAGAAATACTGATGAAACCAATGTTAACAAGAACTGTGCTTGCTAAAAGGAAAATAACCTGATCTTTTGCTATCATAAGTAGGCAATGCAAAATTGAGTTTGCCTTCTCATACTCAGCTCCAACACCTCCCACCTTTACCTAGAAGGGACGTCATGAAGAAATACAGTAGCATCAGATACAACAGCGACAGAAGCTACAGGGAAGCCCACAAGACCCCCACAAAAACCTGTATTCAAAGAACATCATTGCTGGCATACTATTCATTTAGTGAGCTACAAATGATAAACTATGGAGAAAAAGAAATGGAATAGAACTATGGATAAATGGTATGGAAAAATCAATCAAGAAAGCACTATCCATTTTGCATGCTAAAAATTAATTCCTGGGAAAACCAATGTTGTACGGTAATACTGAAGACAGTTTGATGATATTTACACAAAGGTGTGCAAAGTAAGGTTGTAAATTAACCAATTCTATATGTGGGTCACACAGAATTAAGTATTTAGATTCCTACCAAAGTACTGTGACATTTGAGCTAAGTGAACAATTGAGAAGAAAAATCTGGCTTATGCTGAGAAGGAAAAACGCTGCAGCATAGTATCTAGCCTTCTGTCAATGTGTTCCAGTACTCACTGACATGTGCGGGACACTGCTGACTGCATTCCAGGTTTGAGGGAAATACACTCTAGCAGTGTACTTTCTGCCCTTCCTTGCTCTTTCAATCATTCATTTTCATAAGCCAAGCCTGTTCTTGCTTTCATATCTCATTCCCACTCCCCCCATATGCCACCTAGTTCCCTCTCTCATCGCTTTGTTCAAGACTGTTCCCTCATTACATTCTTTCTTCCAGCTCAACCAGGAAGCAGCTGATTCCAAGCAAAGAACTCAAAACATGAATTGCTGTATCTGCACCAAGAAACCATGTTGTCTGTAGTTGCCTGTAGTTATCTAGAGAAACAATCATAGGGAAAAGAGAGGTTTTATAATCCTGGGCTGAAAGTGGAATTTATTTGGAGGATTTAGCTACTTTTAAAAAATTATTATTTAATGTTTACTCAATCAAATTTTTAGGTTCCTAACCTGGGTAAATTTGTACAAATGGCAAAATATCTAAAGCTCATGCAGCCTCCAGACTCATGATATTTTGGCCATACATGGTGTTTATTAGAAAGCATCTTTAATAAATTATAGATTCCCAGAGTTCTACTAGCACTCACTGGTAATGCACCTTAAGCGGTTCTATTCAGTTTACATTGCCCTTAACCTACTCCGCTTTGGTAAGTAAACTTCTTAAAAGCAACTTCCACAAGTTTTCCTTTACCTTATTGATTTGACAATGCAGCCTTTGCAGAAACGGTGTCCACACGGTGTCTGCACTGCCTCCCGAAGAGCCATCAAACAGATTGGACATTCATATTTACTTTCCAAGGGTGGATCAAACTCCACATCATATCCTTGTGTTTCCTCTGTGAAAGAACTTGGAGGGTTTCCAGTTGCACTGCTGACGCTTACGCTGTCTTCTTTTGCTCCAACGCTGCAGGCACTGGCCATGGCTGCACAGCAGCCGCTTTCCACGTCTCGGGCTCCACAACTGTTATCACTATATAGCAAGCTCATAGTAGCTAATCAAGTGCTACACAGAAACGCTCTGCAAGATGACAAAAAGATGTGTTAACCTAAAATATTCCAAGACCTTTCTTTCTGGTCAAGAACAAATTTTATTTCTGACTAGAAGCACTGGAACAATGGTGACGATTTGGTTCTACTCAAGATCACTGGTTTTATTTTGTCCCAATTACTGTTACCTATCTTTTCTACTTATCTTGTGATATATAGGAAAGAGCACTGCATCCTGTCAGCCTAGTTCAAATACACACACACTTCTTTGTAATCTCTTTCATCTGACTACCTGATTTCTATAAAAAGAGGAATACGTTTTCTCCTTGCTATGTTTACTGAAGATGCCTCTTTATCCATTCAGTATTATTTACTTCTAAAGCACTCAAATATAATTTGCATGAAAAATGCTGTACAAAACCAAGTTTTATTGGATAAGAATAGCTCAATTCTGTATTTTCCTTGCAATGAATAAATGTTATTTAACATTTTCTGTATACAGCGATTCACAGCATCGGTTTCAAATCAGTTTAGGTGCAGGTCCACAAACAAATGCAAGTCCAAGTACCCAAACCAAGCAGATGCTGTGCTGCAAATCAAATTCAAATATACACTGCTGGTAACATTTTAAATTTGCCAACAGGACTTTAAATTGAGTAAGATGCTACACATGAGATAAGGCTAATACTTCCACAGCTCAAAAGCCATCTACAAACTACTAGTACTCAGAGTTCTTGCTCTCCTTTCCCTCTTCCACTCTAGCTGGCAGGGAGGCCACCTACATGATAAACGATAAGCAATACTGCCCATGCTAACAGTGTATGAGCTGTTTTTTTTCCAGTTATCCTGACCAAAAATAATAAAAGGCAGATCTACCAAACAAAATCAAACAGGCAAGGTTACAGTATTTAGGTCAGCTACAGTCAGAATCAAAACAGAACTTTTATTCTATTGTGTAAATATGTGACTTCCCATTTCGTTGAGGGATGCAGAGATATGAGAAATATCTGAAGAGTAGCATTCCTGACATTTCCAAAATACCATTAAGGTACAGAATTTGACAGTTCAGAGTTGTACTGAACTGGTCAGCAATGCTCCCTTTACTTGGAAATAACTCTATAGCAGAGCTGTCTGGAACAGCATGCAAGGAGTGACGTTTACTTCTATTCCTGTTCTCTGCCTCCATGTATTGTCCCTATATATTGTCTACCGCAAGAGGCTTTATAATCAAGACTCCTAAACACAACAGCAATACAAACTAAACACCAAGTAAATTCTCAGCAGTTGCTTTGGGCATAGTCCAAAACCGATCAATTTAATCCCATGGAACTGAGCAGCTCCCCCAATGACTTAGAATGGAAGCAGAAGAAATCAATGCTTAGAAAGACGCTCTGTGACAGGAAGATTTTTTTAGATTGCCATCTGGAGAAAAAAACCCAACTTGTTTCCATTTTTAAACTAACACAACTTACTTAACAGCCACTGCACAGGATGATTAGTCCACAGGCCATATTTTAATGAAAAATCACAGGAGCTAAGTTAGGCCAATGGAGTGGGAATGCTGGAATGCAGGATACCAGAATCCACAGGCCAGCCTAGGACTGAAAAATTCACATTATTCTAAGCCACAAGGGTATATTTCGTGAGACTAAGAAAGGGAAGAGGAACATATATCCCTTTAGCAATGTCACAAAGGAATGTAGGAAGTCGCAAGGACTTACCCAAATTCAGCTGTCACGTTAACTGCAAAGAAGTGCACGACTCTTCCCTTGGGCTGTTGCTAGGAAAAAAACCTACTATTTGAAATATTGTTCTTATAAGGAAGAAAACAGTATAATCTTGACAGCTGAACACTTTGTAGATTTAAGTGCCGTTCTTTTCATCCATTTAAATTGTTTCTACAGGCATAGCAGGTATGTACATTCAGTTTACAGAAACAAAATCCTATACCAGAGTCATTTTAATGAATGAGTCACTGCAACCAGTCAACATCCCAGTCTCACACAAAAATCCCCTTATTCAGTGATACACTCCACTCCCACGTGGAGCTTTTTGTCTGTATATGACCAAGGGGTTCATAAAAAAAGAAGTGCAAGTATCATTGGCTCCTCTTTTTAAACAGGGAAATTCAGGCACAAAAAGGCAACTTAAACAAGGTGATTAAAAGCCAGATTTTTAATTTTGGTTCATGTTTATATAACATAGGATTCCTTCTACTACTCTAACGCATTTCACCTTATCTGTGAGGAAAATCCTCCTTCCTCCACATGTATTTATAGGTGTGGGGCAGGACATGATTTTCCAAATCAAAATCCATACTACTGTTACTCAGACCATTAACTGAGGCCTGATTACTCCACCATAGTTTAATACAATTCCTCTATAAGTTGTAACTACTGTAGTAGGAATTAGTTCTGTTTCTTGTGGCACTTATTTTACCCTCCAAGAGTAGGAACACAGATTCAATCTTCTTGAACAGAGCAGTGCTAGAGCAAAACCAATTACAGAATAGTATACTTTCAATGTTGATGACAGGTCTTTCCCCTGATGAAGGTGGAACACACAATTCATAAGCCTACTATAGCAGTTTTCATGTTCCTCCCCTGGGGAACCTAAAAAAATTTCAGCCAGAAGAGGATGGATTTTAAAACCCAAACCAGTATATATATCCCTAAATTCACATCAGATTGCTGCCCTTTCATTTTGGTTACAAAATAGATTACCAGTGAAGTAAAACCTAGCAAACATCCCCCCCAAACATTAGGTTTTCTTCCTATTGTTAATAGTTGTTATTCTTCCTCTGTGCCAGACAAAATTGTGTCAAATACAAATGCAACAATATGCAAATCTTAATTTATAATACCTTGTCTACACCACAGCCTTTAGAATTTATCCATTTTACTGATGTTGGTAGTTTAATACATTAAACACTTCGGTAGCCTGCTTTATGACCTTTTTTTGTTTGGACAACATCCAGTCTTCAGATCAAGGAACAACTGAGATTGAACTGGATCATTACACGGTAATTCTTGGTTTTGTCGGTGTGAAGTTTCTCAGGCAGAGAAAGCCTTAAACCTATGTTTGATAATGCACCTGGCACAGCCTTTTCTAGAGCCAGGAAGTCCTATCAGACTTACTGAGTAGACAGATAATAGGTTTCAGCTTGCACACACCAGGTACCCAAAGTCCTTGAGCCAGCAAAGGTTGATTTCTCTCTCCAAGGCAACAGCTGTATTGTTTGACAACAGAAAGGAAAGTGCTTTCCAGGCCAAATGGTAATGGAGAGAATTTGTTCGATTATTATTTGTGCTGCAGAAATCTGGAATGCCCTAAGGATCAAACCTTCATGCCCCAGAAAAGCCACAGTTAAGACAACAGGGAGTTGTTGTTAAGACAGGGAGTCCCCATACTACTCTTCTAATTTTAAGATTAAACCATAATGAAACCTTTCTTCAGTAAGTAACCTGTGCTATGTTGGCTATGTTGCTATTTACACTGTTGCATTACAAAGTGATTAGGTTGATCTGAGATAACACAGTCAGACCAGAAGAGCAAACTCCTGCAAGAATAATGTACCTTAAGATTGACAAAACCAATTTCAAAACAGAATTAAAAAACAGCCATATTTTAAGCTAATGCATGCAACAAAACTCAGAACTCCCATTTACGAAGTCCCATCATCAGCATTGAAGGCATTTTCCCTGCTGGTTATGTGATGGCCAGGCTACAGGCAGATCAATTATGTTTGTGAACTTCAAGTAAGAAAAGGGATTTGGAATAGCCTTTTGTCTTGATTTCCTTATTTATATGGCTACCTGGGGTGAATTTTCTAAGAAAGGGCATGTGGAAATTAATTGTATTCAATACTTACTGATTAATATTAAAATTTTTCTATTTTATGGTAACTGATGCACTCTCTGTACAGTGTTCCTTCACTTTTGCCAGATGCTTAAAGGTATCATTTCATATTTCAGTGTAAATAGGACGTAATGCCTAGTTTTATTTCCTCCCTATTACTCTAATTATAGTGTAATTTTCCAGGCAATGCGAAGATATCTTCTGGTACCAGTAATATTTTTTGATTTAGAGAAGTTTCTGAATTAATCCTGTGGCTCTTCGGAGCATGAAAATATGTGAAAGTCCTACCTAAGCTCCATTATATAGACACAAAAAACTGGCCAAACTTTTCTCTTTTCTTCTTCTGCCTCGCTGAAAAGAGTTTTGTGCATATAGATTTCTGGGTCATGAGACTGACGGACCAGTGGAGTGGCTTTGGATAATCTGTTTATGAAGCAATACTTGCAACACTTATTCCCAGGCATATTAATCAATGGTCTACTGACAACTGATAAGCACTGTGTTTGCATTATAAGGTCCATAACTATCATCACTGTGGCCTCATCCAGGCAGAATATATAAAATGATGCAAGTTCCTCTTAATTAATAGCTATAAACCACTTTCATTGCAAAGCTATCAAACAGCTAGGCAAGCCAGAGCTATAGGAGGTTGGGCCAGAACTTCGAACTGCTAAAAACAAATTCTGGTTTCTTGTAAAAGTATGCAAGCATTTTGTTATCAACTTTTTTTTTCTATTAGCAGTAACTGTTAAGACTTCCAAGTCTTTTGAAGCTAAAGACTTAAAATAAGAATTTTTGTTTGAGGCAAATACAATCAAACCACGATATTAAAAGCTCATTAGACATCAAAAGCTCCTGCCCCTGGAGCAAAGTGGCCTTTGGGGGTTTCTGAAGCTTTCCAGGTGATTTCTCTTTGCTTGGGGAAAGGCTTGTCAGGCTTTAATCACGTATGTACTTTTATGCCTAAATTTTACTTAGCATGGTGGCATATTCCCAGTTACGTTCATATTTTATCCTACTTAAGTATGTCAAAACAAATTTAATTTTAGTGAGCAGTGGAAGCGCACTATACTGTACTTAACACCAAAATATTCCATGTTTTTTTCTACAATCAAAAAACCAACCCAACCCCAAATCCCCCAAACCTTTCTTTAATTTATTAACTTCTAGAGACATTTCACTGAGAATTGTTCAGATTAACAAATACAAGGAAAGCCTTGTTAGTGAGAATAACGATACTATATTCTTTACTTTGGCAGAGATTCTGCTGTCTTTGGCCTCTGCTCTCCTTCTGCACACTGCGAACAGTTCAAGATATGCATTGTGCCTTTCTACATCCCTCAGTAGATCTGCAGAGAATTTTAGATGCTGCAATAATGGGGACAAAGTAAACATCAGAACAGAAAGTACTTGAAAAAGAGGCAGGGAGAAATACGGCTATGAATAAACGTCATTTCTGCAAGGCACGGCCTCCAGGCTAGATTTAATTACCACCTACCTCAACAAGCATTAAGCTTGTATCTGGCATTAGTAAAACGATTTGAGACCCTGGGAAAAGAAACAGTGAATTAAGCACACATTCTGAAACAACTAAAACATTTCTCCTTTTCATTCTACCTTATGTTTATTTTTATTTTCTTTTTGACATGCTTTATACCCAAAATGTTCTATTGTTCGTTTTCACAGTCTGCATCTAAAACTTTTTTATATTTAACTAATCTGTGCTACTGAGATACAAAAGTTACTCTTCTTGACATATTAAACTCCCAAGTTCAACGTATGAAGAAAAAAAGATGTTTTCCTCAGATGTTTTTTCATTCTGAAGTTCTATCAGCATAAGTATCTATCGTGTGCATTGTCTTTTCAAGCATAGTAGCACAAATTTTAAATAGAAAGCAGTATTGCAGTGATGCAATATTACAAAACTTAAAAAGCCATTTATGTCTTGATGACTTCTCATTCAGTGGAGCCTGACTGAGCTCCACAAATCTTTAGCTGCCGGAAAAAGCTGAAGGTAACGTGGAACAATTAGAAGTATTATGCCCAAAGTGATACCTGCCATCACAGTGCTTTTATCGGCATACTTCTGTGACCTGTTTTTCCTTCTGATACTAGTGGGTCTAGTTTTATAGCCCTTTTGTACATTTGGAAAGACAAAGCAGTTTGCTTGCAAGTTTTAACACAGATGGTGCACACAGGGTAGAATGCACTGGAGATCTTAAACAAGCTGTTAGTGCAGCCAGTAAATTTGCCTTTTCATACCTCTCCCTCACCAAAAACTTCAAATCCATACTTTCTTAATCATTCTGTTAACGGTGCCTAAGACAACAAAATCCACATAGCTCACAGGTAGCTCTGGAGCATGCAGAACTTATCAGAAGCAAACATGGATAAAGACTTTCGGCTAACTTTAACTACTAAGTATAAGGGATATAATTAGAACATTTTCCTCCCACCTACCGCTGAGATTTCCGTTTAAGTATGAAAAGACTCACTGTGACCTATCTAAACCAGATGAAATTGATGGAAAGTACTACTGAAATAACTTATTACTCGTGTTAATAAATTTACTACAAATATTAAGTCCTGCCAGTCTCTACCAGAAAATAAAGCTATCGGTTTTAGAAACAGTAACCTCTCCTGCAAAGTATCCTTACAGAACTTTACCACGTTCCCGAAGAATTTACTGAGTAGCTCCATTTCACAGTTGGAAAAACAGAGCCCACTTTTAAGTTGATGTACTCAAGGCTGCACAGGAACTCACAATTCGGGCTACAACTCGGAACACACATGCCCCCTGCCCTCCCACCCCCGCCCTCCCCGTGGCTAACGCTCCTACCGCTGCCCGATGGCATGCCCCGCACAGATAAGCGGCAAGAGCAAGCCA